>BHFT01068277.1:0-31010 GCA_004320025.1 Laticauda laticaudata
TTATACACGCCTACTGACTAGAAATAGTCAAAGCTATTAAATAGACGCACCAAAACCAAGGAACAAAAACTGAAACTAGCAGGGCATTTTGGAACTAATAAATTTTTATAACGTGTTCCTACCCCACAAAGCGACTAATAGCGGGCAAGCCATTACACCGATTACTGGATTAAAAAAAACAAATTTGGACTTCGGGATTCATAGAGAAAGAAAGCCTTCCAAAAATAAAAAACTTATTAACATCAAACACCGTTCTTATCCAGTTTAGTAACACACTTCCTTTGACAGGGACCTGCGACGCCCACCGTTTGAGTCGGTGCCCAATCCTGAGTCCCACCAATGCCAGATGGGAAGAGGCACCCGTCGCACTACTATCAAAAGACTCTGTCTAAAAACCAGCGTAATTATATCAATTGGACAGAGAAGCCCTGGCAATCGTCGCCGGAGTGAAACACTTCCACGAATATCTATTATGAGCGAAGAACCATTATTGATAGTAACGGACCATAAACCGCCTACTAGGAATTTTGGCGGGAAACAAGCCCAACAACCAAACATTTTGTCCCGCAAATGACTAGAGGTCAGAATCCTAGGCAGCCTACTCTTATTACTTTGAGCACAAATTGCCCCGGGAAACGAATTCCCCATGCAGACGCGTGAGCAGAGCACCATACTGACATATAGAGAGAGACCGCATCGCACGATGGACCACCTTGCAAGATAGAGACAGCCCCGACTACCAATACACATCTGCCAAATGATGTCGCCGAGAGCCTCACCGTCAAGGGACCCATTTACGGCCGGTACTGAACTGGGTAGGTAAAGCTGGCCGGAGAAAATCAAAAACTGAGAACTTTAAACCTTCCGGACCAAACAAACGAACTCTCGATTCAAAAAGTTGTTTTGTTGTGGGGGTGATCGGTAGTTATCCCTCCCAAAATACAAACTAAAGGGGTACTGGGTATGCTTCACGAAGCGGCCACCCTGGAATTGTTTTAAAGGATGAAAAGCGTTGCTAGAGAGCTATGTACTGGGTGGCCAAGGTATAGATGAGAGACAAAACGAATACGGGGTAAATTCTTGCAACAAATGCCAGAAAGAACCAGCGCCCTCAAAACCAGCACAAGCCACCCAGAAAAGGAATGGGAAAACCCCACGAAGGCCCCTGCGTCACCGAAGCCACATTGACTTGCGGGTCCTACTAACGGACATGCCTTCCTAATGTTGTAGATTGCATATCTCAAAAATTGGCTGGCAGCGTAAAATTTTGCCTGTCATGAACAAGCTGAAAAAACGTATTTAAACAACTGCGAAAACCTCTCTGCAGATGGCATGATGGCTGCCCGGACATCTAGTGTCCTACAATGGCCCACAATAATCGAGATCCAAGGGCTCCAAACTAATACCCTAGCCCTTCCTATGGTATAAGACACCTAGCCCTAAGCCCGCGCGCCAGTGCCCACCCGGTCTGCAAAACCGGAGCTAGGCGAAGAAGACATTGTCAGTGTTTACACAAAGAAGGGTAGAAAAAATGGACAGCGGGGCCATTCCAAGATTAACAGATAAATTGCCTACTCACCCTCCAAGCACTATTCACACCCCAGTACTATAACAAATAAAAGCCCGGCGGAAATACTTATGCGGAAGAAAACTAAGTCGCAATTAAGGACAGATCTCTGCACCCAAACTATACACCAGAGAAACCTCCCCCGACTCCCGCACCCGTTTCAGACATTTGAAAGCGGCGACCTAGTCAGCAAAAAATTTTTACCAGGGACCCATTTTGCGCTTTTCAGAACAATCCACAAACAATTACAGGCCCCCGGTCCCTACCGGAACTAACCGCTAGACACGCAGGGAATGGAAGCCCCGCACCATAGACCAGCCTCTGTCCCGAAAACATAGAAAGAAGTACAAACACACAACCAGCAAATAATAAAAACGACGAAAATCAAATCAAACGAGAGGGCGGAAAATACGAGAAAATTAATAAAGAACCATTTAAATAAACACAGAATACTAATAACAAACAAAAAAAGACAAAAAAGAGACTTACAGTTAGAAAAGAAAAATTGCCGAGAAAGTCCACTCGAAGGGCGCAGCCAGGCCAGCTTGACCTGCCCGGAGGAAACAGAGGAGCGGCAATAACCGCCAGCCTAAGAAACTCAGGCGGCAGTAAAAATGCGGACTCACCCTCCAGGCGGTTCCATGGAGAAGGACGGCAGAGACAGCAACCTCATCTAACCAGTCCGAAGTTCTCGCCCAGAAATGATCCGCGCAAGTCCAGTAAGTCAAAAGAAGCCCCACCTACCTGCGCGGACACGATTCACCACGTAGGACTAACCCAAGGGGGAGGAATTGTTCTGTAATAAAGAATAGTAGACTCCTAATACAGGATTCTGAGTGCTAACAAAAACCTGAAGTGGATTGTCAATAGAACCAATCCCAAAAGCTGCTCAAGGCTGCAAAAACTAAAATACCTGTTATTGGCTACAAGCCGCAGGCGACAAACCCTATAATAAAGCTGCCGCGAGCTAACCAATGTCCCATTTTTTTTCAACTGCTGTTAACTAATAAAGACTTTGTTGTTGGAACCCGGTCTACCTCGCGTTTTTCCGGACGGAACAGTTATTCACTCCAATGTTATTTTATTTTGAAGCCAGCAAACAGTTGCTTTAAAAAAAAAGATAAAGAAGGATCTTTTACTCTTGAAATGATATGTTTACTATTTCAGCCACCACCCAGAAAATTTGGGCAGGAGTCTAAACAACATGTAGGTGACCATCACAACACCACACAGTCTGTCAACATCCTTGTAGCTCAAAGGATTCAAGCAGATGTAACTATGGCTGCTCTTGAGGCCTCCAACTTAGTTTCTATTACAACTGTCATGGGCACGTAAGATGAGAAATAAGCAACATCAGTTGCAAAAATAAACATTTTTGGCAGTAGGTTTGCCTAAAATAAGTCTCAAAACAGCTGCTTTGTAAGCTAATCAGTCCGACATTTGCAATAAAGCCTTTGTGTTTAGGTTGCTCATGCAAGAGATTTTGTTATTAAAATCAGTTCAACTGATTCCAGATGGGAAGGTGTAAACTTGAAAATTGTACAAGAGCGAGAACTTATTTTATGAATGGCTATTTTCAAATTTTGTATTGATTAGGTTCTTAAATTTGAAAAATTGTTTGAAGCCAATAAGTTGCTTGAACCATTTTTATACTCATTTTATACCAAACGTTGTAGCTAGTTCAGGCAAATATCTCGAGGAAAAAGTAACTCTGTCTGATATCTTTAGTTAGATGTTGGTACATACTTTTTTGAAAAGTTCTTCCCTGTACTTTAGCTATCTTGGACATTTACTAACTTTTCTCCATCTTTCCCTTTTCAAGAAAGGTGGTCGAACAGGTGATATTGCTTCTGCTGCAGAGTGCTTTTAGAGGAAATTGAATCCTTTCAGTCATGATTTGGACCTGAGACAGCATTGGTTGCTGTGTAGATCATCATTCTTCAGAACCTCCATGGGGGCACTCCATCCATTACTGATCACTTGTAGATTGAGGCTACTATTTTTGGTATTTCCAATTGCTTCCTAAAAAAGCAATTCCAATCAAGGGCAGAGGAGAAGAAAAGTTGTTGCAGTGATCAAGATTCAATTATCTCTTCCACATGTTTTAATATCTACATGATCCTGCTTTGGGGGGGGGGGTATTTTCTGTCAATTTAGGATAAGATACCATCAGAATGTTGGTGGTATTTAGCTCTATGTTTCTATTGAGATACCATGATTATCAACCTCTTACCTGAAGGCTGTAGGAGTCTGGATGGGATTAAACAAGCTGAAATCAAACCCTAACAAGAGGAGAACCATTTTATTTTTTTTGTTTGTCCAGGCTATAACTTTGGAATGGTTAAAGTTTTCTTGAAATTGCAGGTCTGTGACTTGGGTTTCCTCCTGAATTCATAGCTACTGCTGTTGGGTTGCTAGAGACCATGGCCAGATATGATTTTGGGCATACAAGACAATAGCTGTTGTCATATGGGGAATGAGGGAATATGGCAATCTCATGCTCTCATCACCACCAGAAGAAATTATGGCAATGTACTCCATATGGGGCTCCTTTGAGAACTGGTTGGAACCTACAGTGGCTGCAAAGTGCAAGTGTCTACTTTGGCCATGTCATAGGCTATAGGTTTTGTACTGTTGCCAATAAGTTTCCAGGTAAAGTCCAAAGGATTGGTTCTGAGGTTTAACCATATACATAGACTGACACTTAGGTATCTTCAGAAGATAGAGAAAATCATCTACAATATCTTACTCTGTAAAAACAGGGCCTTCCTGTTTTAAAGGGAGTGGGGAATCTAGTCTTCTTTTCAGAACCCACCTGAGATGTATAATACTTCTCATAATATATATTGTTGTTCAGAGTATGTGGCATTGCAATGTGGTAGTCTCTTTAAATGTAATCTACAACTCATGTTAATATTAATATTAATGTTTATTCTTTGGGAATATGGCTAAGGGAATTGCTTTGACTTGCACACCTGAACAAGAGAAATATAGGCTTTGTTGGTACAGTACAAAATTTCTCTATTACAAGGAGAGGGATAGGCAATGTAGCCACTAAAATACTTATAGTCTCCCTTTATGTCTGATGATTGTGTGTGCCTCCTGTTGTTATTGTTGTTTTTTAAATTTCACCTTGAAGGAAAAAGCTTTAAAAGCTATATACGCCCTTAAATATTCTCAGAAAATGAAAATGGGATTGGTTTATGTAGAAATCTACCTATCTGTTTAGAAGGAAGGAGTATGGAAAGTAGGCATCATAGAAAATATTCCGGAGGTCAAGAAGGGATGACAAAGTATACTTTCACTCATCAGTATCTGGTAAATGGATGTTAATGTAACACTTCAGCAGATATTTTTAAATGCCATCCTCTCTGGCCCAAATGACTGACACTTTGAGAGTTGCTCTAGCAAACTGATGGCTCAAAAATATCACTTGCCCTTGTGATAATAGACATAGAAGTAACCAAGCTCCTGCCTTCTCTAATCCATGAAGTCCATCTGGTAATCATCCCTCTTGAGATGAGATTGGCTCTGCTCTTATTGGCCTTATGGAAGAGCCTGAAGATATGGCTTTGCCATCTGGCCTGGGGATCTGGTGACATTGGTGAGAGCCTGCTAAATAGTTGTACTTTTAAGGGGATGAATGATGCTGTTCTGCAGCTTCTGTTTTTATGGTTTTAATTTTATTATTTTTAATGTTTCAGTGATTTTTGTGGGTATTTTCCCCCCCTCCAGCCTGATGAATTACTAATTAGATAATCTTCATTTATTTGGTAAGGAGCATGTTGGAGAAAGTTGTCTTACCTATCACAAAACAAGGGGCCCAGGGAGATATTTATTTATAGTTTGCAAAAAGCTACTATTGAGAGCTCTTTCATAATAAAGTTTGTATATTGCTTTCTAATACACATACAGACACACGGACACAGACACAGACACACACACTTGTTTGAGGAAGAAAAATAGTCGAAAGGAGGAAATGTTGTATATTTCTCATGAGCTTCCAAATGAAAGGCGGCATATAAATCTGGCAAAAAGGAATATTCACAAGCATATCTGACTCCCTCTGTGACTGAAGTATCTGCTAAAGATATTCATGTGAACATTTTTAAAATATGGCAAGGGATTATTAATATTATTCATAATCAAAGCTATGGAGCATTCAAAACTTTGGTGGCTCATGGGAGATTTCCTCGCAGTGCTATGCTAGCTTCAAAGGAGCACTTTGAACTCTCTCTGCCATCTGTGATTCCGATAATGATGTGCTTCCTCCAGTGACTGATATTTGCATTTTCCAGATGCAATTTAAGCACCAGAATGGACTTAATGTCACCCTTAATATTTTTCAGAACAGTGACTCATACAAAGGGATGAAGAAAGGGAAGTGATCTGATGACAGGAGATTCTAACTAGGGCCCAACCAAATTTCTCAATGCTCAAATTTCATGTGACAAGGGAAGCAAATCAAAAAAAGCCTGCTGGATTTGGGCACACAGACAGAACATTGGAGATTGTCAAAACTCACTGCAGTTGGACAAAGTGTTCTCTGATGGTCTCCAGTTCCCTGCCAAACAATATTACTGTTACTTCTCAAAGCTTTTAGAAATGAAAACTTACGGCTATCAGAAAATGGCAATGTTGCCAAGCAGTGGCAGAAAAGGAGTGGTAGTGAATAAGGGTTGGAGCTGAACTAAAGAGACCAAGATCTATGTCTCCACTTCACCTAAGAATTTATTGAGCGATTCACAAGATTATGGTTAGGGTAGACCAGGGGTGTCAAACTTACGTCGTCATGGTGGTGTCATGTGACAAATCAGGGCTTTTTTCCACTTTGCTAAACTGGGCATGGTCGTGGCCAGTGTGTGATGCATCCGGCCCACGGGCTGGGAGTTTGACAGCCCTGCAGTAGGCCCTCTTGTCAGCCACTTTAAGTTTTCAGAGCTAAAGTGGGGAATAGATGCATTGCATATAAACAAATGCATTATCTCCCCTCAAACATCACTTACCACTTTCCACTCTCGTTACACATTTGCAAACTAGCAGAAAAATAGTGAAGTGATTTAGTGTAAACATGAATCTTTCCAGATGCAACAGAGAAGGTACCTATTTTCAACAAGTCTGATTTGGTTTTATGACTTTGCAGATCCCCAAACATCAAGAGGTGGAAAAGCAATACCCCCCCCCATACAATATGCATTTATTGCAGAGAACTATGCCAATGCTACCTGTATGAGTAGCCATACTATGACAGGCTCAGTCCCAGCTACAGGTAGTCCTTGACTTACAACAATTCATTTAGTGACCATTCAAAATTATAATGGCATTGAAAAAAAGTGATTTACCACCATTTTTCACACTTACGACTGTTTCGGCATCTCCATGATTACATGATCAAAATTCATAGGCTTTGCAAGTGGTTCATATTTATGACGGTTGTAGTGTCCTAGAGTCATGAAATCCCCTTTTGCAACCTTGTGACCAGGAAAGTCAATGGGGAAACCAGATTCACTTAGCAGCAATGTTACTAACTTAACAAATGCCATGACTTAACAACAACCATGAAAAGAAAAGTCGTAAAATGGGGCAAAAATCACTGAACAAATGTTTCACTTCGCAGCATATATTTTAGGCTTAATTGTGGTTGTAACTCGGGGACTACCTGAACTTTAATCTGTTTTCCTTCCCATGGCTTCCTCCTTCAATGTGCTGAACATATTGATTGAGAATGCATACTAGCTCTTCACATACTTTTAAATGCTCTCTTTAAAATACCTTTTAAAGCTGTAATTTGTTATAGTCAGCACTGTGTCTTCCTATCATACTACCATGAGGCTGGTATTCCTTTGTTTTTGAACAATGAAAGCAGATGTTATTTGCAATGGAACCTTTAATAACAGGATGCATGAGATCAGCCTAGGCAGATTAAAGTGTAACAAAATTGTCCCTAGAGAGCAGGGACAAAATTCTCTGCAAAAAAGTACAAATTACTTCCCTCCCAACTTCTCAGAACTAGTGTTTGCAGATTATTCATCTCAACACAACATATAGGAAAACTGGCCTTCTATCCTAGTGGTTCTCAACCTTTCCTTCACTAGACACCCCCCACTCCTTAAATACCATTTATAACCATGGTCCACGGCCATGGACCCCCAAGATTTAAATCACAGCATTTCTTCAAGCCTTTGTGGACCCCCTGTGATGACATCACACACACACACTACACAAACACACACACACACACACACACACACACAAGGATCTAACCAGCAAAGTCACAGGGGAAGCCAAATTCACTTAACCATGTTACTAACTTATCAACTGCAGTGATTCAACTGTGGTAAAAAATGTTCATAAAATGGGGCAAAACTTCCTTGACAAGTGTCTCACTTAGCAACAGAAATTTTGGACTCAATTGTGGGTGTAAGTTGATGACTATCTGTATTATTATCTGGAAATAAAAATCAGTGGAAGTCCTGAAGTGTGTGAATTGGGCAGCTATATAAATCTGTTAATATAGAAATAATGAAGTGTATTTGCAAGTAAGTGAAAGACTGAATCTTCTGTTCACTGAACAGGAATTATTGTTTAGATAACTTAGAATTGATCTTTAGTAGATGTGTCTTTCAAATATTGAAAAAAATCTGATTATCTGACATTATGACTCCATTTAATTAAGTGTTATATTGAAAAACAGGTTTCAATACTCACAAACTTTTTAAAAAAGTCTGGAGAAAGGATACCTCTGGATTTTTTAGTTGAATTGTAATAGACTAGTCAATAGTGATAAAATATTAACAATGATCAAAAGGGTACATTAAAAAATGAAAAAAAAACAGATAAAATAGGTAATGATGTGATCTTCAGTTTATGCATATACCCCCCCCAAAAAAAATATCAGATTTAGCCTCATGTTACTTTTGAAGTCAAAGATCACTAGGAGATTATTGAATTAAACAGAAGTGCATGTTTTAAATATGATCTATCTTTGCATTATTTACTTCCTGGTTTGTGTTTCTCATAAATATATGCACTTCCCACTCTGAATTTGTAGATAGTTATTGTCTACTTAATCAACAAGCCCCTACCCCCTAACCTTTTGTGGCAGAAAAAATATTTGAATTAGAGTCAAATGCCATATTAGCCTATACTTTGTAGCTGAAAAACCAAAACCGTATATATTACATTTTGCATGAGTATATTTTGCATGAGTAGGAGCTACACGTTTTTCTCTTATGCTCAGATCTCTTCTTCTGATATAAAATTTTCCATAGAACTGGTATTGCCATACCATAAACAGAATGGATGGGGCTTTGACAGGAGATTCAAGTTTCCAAAAACAAACAAGCCACAAAAAAGCACCCTGAGTTTTGTTTTGTTTTGTTTTTTCAGATTCTTTAGTCACTCAGAATCATTTGTTTTAATTACACCAGAAAAAAACTGTTGATTGCTGTTCCAGACAGAAAATTAACCATGATAACTGGACATCTCCCCCACCACCATCAATAATCATCATCTTCTTTTACAGATGGAAATGTCAAATCAAAATACATCTCGTGCTATAGAGGTCAGGTTGATGACATGTCTAGACAGTCCTGTAGTTCTTAAACAGCCATGACATTCAGATTAATTAATGCTGTACCTTACATCAGTCTCAGCATGTACGATGAGCTCTCAGCATCATATTCAGAGAGATTGTCAATCATTCCACTTGTTCACCATGTACTTTTCAGCAACAACTTGGAACTTGGAAGTGTTCATCTTCTAACAAACCTAGTACCACACTGTTTTTTTCTGTGCTGTTTTGTAGGTCATCAAGTACCCAGATAAGTTAAAAAAAAAATCATTGGTTTTTATTGCTATTTTGTCAAGAGTACTTTGTTCTCTCTATATTTAAGTAATCATGTATGACCTAACTTATGAATAATCTTTCCTATTATAAAATGGAACAATACTGACTACTATGTCCATCTATTATGGGCTTCAAGCATTGAAATTCCTGTTGTTCCTCCCCACCCCCCGCAGTGGAGCTTGGGAAAAACATTGCTAAATTGGAGGTTAAAAAGCAGTTGAAATATTATCATTTGCTACTTGCAATATTTCTTTTACTGCACTTTGGCCTTTGAAATGACCATTCCAACTTTTAAGTGTTCAGGAAGTGTCTGTTGGGATACCAGATACTACTGCTAAGCATTTCCCATCCTAGTGCCTTATAGATTCATTGGGACTTCAGCTTCCAAACTTCCGAGACAACCTAACTATTGGCTGGAATTTCTTTAATAATTACAGAGTTTTACTTCAGAAGGTTTAAGGATATGTATTAACAAGAATATTTTAATGAATTACTTATGTACATATTTCAAAATGCATAACAGATAATTTGTATTTATGTTCTGCAATCTGGTAAATCTGGTATGTGTGTGGGGGGGTTCACAGGTGTGAATTAGCAGTTTTTGTGACCATTGGTGGCATATTCTCAAGGTCAAAAGCAGCTTGTGGGATTTGCAATTAAACTCCCTTCTCTGCAACCTTTACTGTCATCACACCCTTGAACAACTATTTTAAAAGCAAAATCCAAGATAGGTTATCATAATAATGATGATCTAAACAATGGCTTCCACATTAACTTGTAACATTTGCTTCCTGCTTTGGTAGATTCTTTTGAACACAGCTTGTCCAGATGAATCAGAAGGACTAAAAAGATAGTTTTATTCTAAACTAATCTCTGGGCCCCAGTAGGCTCGTTTTATTTCAGCAATAAGGACAAAACTTGTCAAATCAATGGAGAGTAAAGTCAGCTGTCATGGCACTCCAGTTGATTCTGTGACTGCAGGGGAAAGATGGTATGATGCATGTCATTGCCTAATTTGCAGACACAAAAACAGACCAGCCAGTGGAACTTTTAGGCAACCTTCTTCCTTCAGTCCATATTCACTGCCTGCTCTTCCTCTCTTCTTTCAGATTGATTTTGCCATTGAAGATTCCTGTTTGGTGTCCTGACAAATTGGAAGGAAGGATACAATCATTCTCTCTTTCATTCTCTCAATCTTACCCAGTTTCCACGTTTCAATACTCCCCCATTCTTTTCCTTAGCATGTTGTGTGAATACTGCCATTCTTATACAATCTTGATTATTACTCATTGTAATTTTTATGTCACATAATAATCCTCCCGCTTTATCCTTATTCTGTGCTGCTGTATATGTTCTAAAACAAGTTAGCATCTGAGCCAATTCCTCTTCCAACTGCAACCTCTTTTCTACCATGCAGGAAAGGATTCCTGCAGCAGTAGACTAATTTCCTTTCACCTTTGCCCCATTGTTCCTGTTCCAGAAGGGTTTATTTATATTTATTATTTATAGAACAGTCACCATTATGCACCTATGTATGTCCTAATGAATTGATCATAATATCCTAATAATTTAGCTACTATGATCCATTTTACTGGCTATCCTCTGCACTTTAAAGAAAACCATGAGACATGTGCACATTGTTCTAAGCCATGTTTTTGTTAAATATAGATTAAATAGCCCATATTTGGTTGAGTCACAAGCTATAATAAGCCATAAACCTCACTGTACAAATCACAATGGCTAGATTCACAGTTTAAACCAAACCCAAACTCCATTATGGCTTATTATTAAAAAAAATCCACAGCCTTTTGGGTCCCAGGTGTATGTGCAAAATACTGTGTAATATTTCAGGCTCCTCCTAATCTCATTCCAGCTCTCCCAAGTATGTTATATTTTAGGAGATTTTTCATAAACAAATAATCTTACATGTTCTCATTTAAGAAATTCTCTATACCATGTTTGGTTGGTAAACAGGTTAATGGATCAGTCTGAAAATTTTCCATTATTCAGTGATAAATGACATGCATTCTCATTGCAAATTACTCTAGCAAAATATTCAGACTGTGTTTAGTAGCCTTCCCCAGTAGGGTCACTAGAATTAGGAATCATGGCAGGTTCATTAGGAATGGGTCCAACACAACTGAAAAGTGTCCAGTTTATCTTCATTAACCTCTTCTATATTAGGCAATATAGTCATGCTCAAATAAGGTCCTCTTTAACAGCCCATGTAGCATTAGCAATAGCACTTAGACTTACATACAGCTTCACAGTGCTTTACAGCCCTCTCTAAGCAATCTACAGAGTCGCCCTATTGCCCCCAACAATTTGGGTCCTCATTTTACCAACCTCAGAAGGATGGAAGGCTGAGTCAACCTTGAGCCCTGTGGATTGAACTCCTGGCAGTCAGTAGAGTTTGCCTGCAATACTGCATTCTAACCACTGTGCCACCATGACTCTGATATGATTCAAGCCATCATGGGATTGTTGAAGTTATCACATTGTATACAATTAGTGATGACTTCTGATGACACGAAGCCAAAATTCATGGACTTTGGGATGGAGATAGTCTTTTAAAATGTAGACATCTTCTGGTCTCGACTTTTTAACTTCCAGTACTCTAAGGTACTATATCTAGTGAAAGGCAATTGTGGGAGTTGTACTTCAAAAATTTGATGAGGGTAACATCACCTGTTTTGATCGTAGGGAAGTTCCTTTTTACTTCAAGTAATGTTAGGCAGTACTATTACTCAGTCCCAAAAGAAGCAAAACATTCCTCTACATTGGGAAGGCTCTCATAATCAAGCAGCTGAGTAGAATGGTGGATTCTGTCTTTAAATCATGTTCTAAATGCACCACACGAGGCAGTCTAGGTTGGTCCTAGCCCAGCCTTGTTCTTGCTTTTCATGTTTCTGAATACAAAACAGCCACAAAGGAATGTAGCAATAGATTGTCATGACTAGAAAATCATGTGGTTTGTGGTTTGCATAGTTGTTGTGGTTTTCCGGTTTCCTTTATAATCCCTCAGTATGCCCACAGACTGAACTGTTTCTTACCATTTCACTGTTTTGCCTGCATATGTGTATAATCAGAGAGTTGGATATTTCAATGCCTTTAGTTGTAATTTTTTTATCAGTTACATTAGAAATAATTATTTAAATTATATTATTTACTATTATTAAATAGTAAACTATTTAGTATTATTAAATTATACTATTCACTGCAAAGCAGATTTATGAATGACACAATAGCTTAATCATTTTAGAGTAGCTTTATACGTTGAATATACGTTCAAGACAATTGGACATAAGTCTTCTAGGTAAAGGTAAAAATTCCCCTCACACATACGTGCGAATGGTTTCCGGCTCTAGTGAGCGATCTGTTACAAGCCAAAGAGCCAGCGCTGTCTGAAGACATATCCGTGGTCATGTGACCGGCATGACTAAACACTGAAGGCGCATGGAACATTGTTAGCTTCCCACCAAATGGTCCCTATTTTTCTACTTGCATTTATGCTTTCAAACTGCTAGGTTGGCAGAAGCTTGGACAAGTAACGGGAGCTCACTCTGTTACGCAGTGCTAGGGATTCGAACCACTAAACTGCTGACCTTTCTGGTCGACAAGCTCAACGTCTTAGCCACTGAGCCACCGCATCCCTGTAAGTCTTCTAATGTTTCTGTAAATATCTCTCTCCTTGCAACATTAATGTATGTGTTTAATTTGTTTTTGTTGGTTGTGTGAGTTCATTGGTTGCTGAAACATTCTTTCACGCTCAGGTGGTTCTTCTGAAAGTTGATCTGAAAATGAGAGTAAAGGAGGGAAGAACATTTCCTATATACTGTATAAATTGTGATATATTGCATGAATTACTGCTTTCTATTTCTTCCTTGAACCTTAATTTGTTAACAGTAATTCAAGGCACCAGGCTAGAAACTGGAGACTATGAATTCTAGTCTTGCATTAGACACAAAGCCATTTAATCTTTCTCTCTCAACCCTAGGAAGAGGCAACAGTAAACCACTTCCAGAAATCTTGCCAAGAAAATTACAGGGATTTGTCCAGGTGGTGGCCAGGAGTAAAGAATGACTTGAAGGCATCAAAGATAAAGAAACCTCACCCCCTTTTGAATAACATTTCAGCTACCAGTATTTACTTTTTGGGATTTTTAACAGGAATACTTAAGAGTTGTAGTGGTGCAGTAGTTAGAATGCAGCATTGTAGATTAACTGTGCTGGCTGCTGCAGTTCAAATCCCACCAGGTTCAAGGTTAACTCAGCCTTCCATCCTTCTGAGGTGGGTAAAATAAGGACCTAGAGAGTTGAAACCACTTAGAGCTGTGAAGCACTGTGAAGCGGTATATAAGTCTAAGTGCTTTTGCTCTTGGTTATAGTAGACAAAAAAGTCAGACTGTAGTGCCTTATCCAATGAACAATTCTGAATAAAAGTCATGTTTTATTTTATTTTTTTGAATTGCAAGATGCATCTGATGAAATGAGCTGCAGCTCACACACACACACACACAAAAAAAAAATGCAATAAAATTTGTTAGAAAAGACACTATCAGACTTAACTGGACTGAACAAACTGAAATCCCAACCTACTCTTTAATGTCAATCAGATGATCCATAAAATATAAATTAAGGCGCTTAATTTATACCCTATATATAAACTCCAAAATGCTTTTAAAGTTCTTTATTACATCATTTCTTACCTTTGTGGAACTATGTGGTTGGGCTATAAGCGAGACAGATCTAAAACTCCCTCAGAGACGTGGGTGTTTGTTAATATCGCCCCTTCAGGCAGCTTTACAGATTGAGTTGAAAAAAAATGTTCACGGAATGTCCTCCTCCAACTTCATACTAAAAAGATGAATTTGGCAAATACAACTTTAGATACAACTATGCAAGTGAAGCCAGGCACCGCCTTGTGACTTTTAGCCTCCAGCTACGAGTTAATGGGAGGTGCACATTTGGAATAACTAAAGGTAGTGTTTATTCTTTTGGGTGGAGAATGTCTTTCAGGAAAGCAAGCTCACTTTGATATGTCTTATCTAAACATTTTTTTGATTGTGTTAAATGGGTTGAAAAGTGTATTTAGGATTGTGAGTTCATACCTGTTTTGCAAGTGGAGCCTAAACTTGCTACTCAAAGTACTTGTAATGAAAGAGTCACTGATAATAATGGGGGTTCTTTCAAGGGGAAAATGCTTAAATCAGGTGTATATTTTGCGCATGTATACGGTCAACATAAAAGAAAATTGCAAGAGTTGAAATTTGTGGTTCTCTTTTTCTCTCTACATTCCCATGCTGGCGGGGGGGGGGGAAACCATTACTGAAAAAACTGTTTATTTTGTTAAGCATCACGTTAAAAAAAATTCAGTAGGTTAAGGATTAAATGGCCTCTGAAACTAAAACAGTACTCTACTAAACTTAAAGAAGGCACCCTGTGGTGACTGTAAATGACAAGGCTGTCTTTAAAGAAGGAAAGCTCCATGAGGAAAATAGCCTACTGTAAATCAGGAGTTCCCAGCTCCTGGTCCATGGAGTTGACCCCAACCGGGTCAACACAAACAAGCAAAAGCCCCATCCATGGGATGCAGGCAACATGAAAACCACCTCCCCTCCAGTCCACAGAAAAACCTCCCTCTACAGAACCGGTCCCTGGTGCCCAAAAGGTTGGGGCCCCCTGACCTAAATTATCTAGTTGTGGCAACATTAACTACAGTGATTGTTGAAGTTGTGATGTCTGTGTGCTCATGAAAAATGCAAGCTTAAGAGGTTTGTTCTTCCTCTAGCATTCCAAGGGCCTCGGCAGCTTTCTTGCTTGCTAGTATGGCACAAGAATCCAGCTCTTGCTTAAAATCAGTCTCTTGCCAGATTAGGAATAGCCATTGTTAGCAGTACATATTTGGGCCGTTCTGCCCAACATACCAGAAGACTGCCAAACTGGAGAAAACTGATTGAACTCTAGTATTTTGGGAACTTAAATATCCTCTAATACAGAGGTTCCCAACCCCTGGTCTGAAAATCGCTACTGGTCTGCAACCTATTGGCAACTGGGCCACTCCATTTGCACAAGTGGCGTGCACACACAGAGAACTGTGCCGGTCCACAGAACCAGAAAAGTTGGGGATTGTTACTTTAATATATATAATTATATATATTATACATTTTACTTTTTTTACATTTTTATGCATTGCTCTATTCATTGCCTTGTGTACATAGATGGCACAAGCTTTCTGGATCTCTGCCATTTGATTTTTTTTTAATGTAGCCATGCACCTCTGGTGGAGGAGGATAGGGAAATGACCAGGTTGTCCTTTTAAATGGGGGAATTGATGATGGAAAATGAGTGCAGGATTATTTTGATCCCATTTGTAAAAGGAGGCAATTGCCATGCAGCTGCTTATCTTCCCGTTTGATAACTGAGGCAATCAAACATGCACAACTGCACAAATTGCAATTTTCCATTGTCTTGCTGCTTAGGGGTGCCTCTAAAATAATCAACTCCATGAGTCATACTTCTAAAAGTAGATTTCTGAATGGGTATTTTGATTGTAATAAACGGTTAAACAGTTGTAACATTTATGCCAGGATGAAGAGGAAGTAATACAAAATGCTTTTATCCAGTTAATTCAGCACTGCATATTAATTTCCAGAAAATTCCAGGAGGTGGATATTCAAGCAATCTCTGCATTTAATCAGCATCTGAGACAGAAAGTTGCAAATGGCTTTAGATATGCAAATCAATCTAGAACGACTATGACATCTTTTAGTCGGGTTAGCTACATTGCAGCAAAACCAGGAAGATACTTGTGACACATAAAATAAGCAAAGATGTTTTTGATACAAGATGTTCATTCCAGAATGGCTAATACTTGTTTCCTTAAGCTTGGTTTAGACTTGTCCACAATGGCGAGTAGGTGTTGACACATAACTACTCTGTGATTGATGAGTAAGCATAGGTTGCAGATGGTTGCTGACAGACTGAGGCACATACCTCACAAACCTCAACTACATGTTGTGTTGAGTCCTGCATGGTGATTAGTTGACCCAGCTTCCTTTTGGGAGGCAGGCAGATGACAAGGCACATTCAAACAGAAAAATGGAGCAGTTAAAAGATAAGTATAAATGCAACAGCTATGCAACTGTCTCTGACACATATTTTCACTGATGTGCAATGACGCAGAATCTCTTCCAGGTTTTACTTTTAATATTGCATCTACATGGCATTGTCATCAAGTTGCTGTCTGGTTTGTTTGTTGGTTTTGCCTATACACCTCTCTGCATAGAAATTCTTTATTTTCAGCACACATTTGTATAATCTATCTTTTTGGCAGTACCATGGTACACTGGGCAGCAAAACCTATTTTTATGTATCTGCAACTAAACACATGTTTACTCTTTAGAACTGCAGTGTTAGCAGTACTTTTTAAAAAATGCACTTCCTCTTTGAATGCACTTTCTTTTTGAATGCATCTTTTAATTCATATTAAGTTAAAAATATCTTCCAGCTAAGATTTTTTTTCCCAACTGATCACTAGGGACTTGAATAGTTTTGGTGTTAACACTAAGCTTTTCCAAAAAGCACTGTCTTCATAGCTGAATTTGTTTTTTGTCATGTTTTATTCCTGCCTCTTTTCTCTTTTAACATTTGAGTTTAATTTTAGCACAAGTTAAAATTTTTAGTAAAAATAATTATGCTTAAAGAGACTATTTATTTTTCCTCTGCTCATATGATACAGTGTGGTTAGATAATAGTGGGATTCATGTTGAAATACAAAATCATAGCACTCCCCAAGTATGGAAATTTACATTTTGTCAACATGAGACTTCCATTGGTAGAGCAAAAATGCTCCCTATCTCAAAGCAATTCAGAGATGCAATGTCAATTCAATTCTCTTTTATGGATTTTTCTAAACTTCTAAAGAAATTTTGCCTATTGCTCATGTAGTTAATATCACAGGGCTGGTCAACATAACTAATTTTTCCCAGTCACACAAGTAGTGGCCTCTGACCATTTCTCAGGCAGAAATGAGGATTTTGACTTCTACCATACCCACCACTCCAGCATACCACTTTTTGCTGTGATGTGTCAAAAATTGTGTTTTCTGGTTCTGTCTGGTTTGACTTGTCTGGTTTATTTCATGGCCCACCACTCCAACTGGCTGTGTGCTCTACTGCAGAAAATTCACTCAAATTCAACAAATTCTCGTTGTTGCCCACCAAGGCCATACTTTTTTACAACTTCACTCAAAGCATGATGAAAAGTTGGCCTTTAAAAAAAACAAACAATTTCATTGATATATGAAACAATGGCTCTTATTTTTCAAAACAAAATTGGCAAGCATTCTGCTACTTTCTCCTCTTAGCTTAAATGGCAGGAACAATGCCTAAAATAATAACAGTAGTGTTATTATTTTAAACCAGCACAGGAGGTGTAAGAAGATGGTAATGAATTGAATATCAGGGTATTCCTGAAGCCAAGTGGAGAAATCAAGAAATAAATTTCTTAAAATGGCCTCAAGTAGTTTGAGGCTGCACCTTGGAAAACTCGTAGACAACGCCAAAATTGCAAAGGCTGATGTGCCTCTTAACTGGGAAGAAGGCACCTGCTAAGTAGTTAAAAGCATTTTGCAATCTTGTTTTGGCACTGTTGAGTGGTGAAAGAATAGCATATTCCACCCAAACCCAAGGGCAAGCTGGTTCTGCTACCCTTCATCAACAGCATCTGGTCCGGAGGGAACCTCTTTAGCCTGCTAAATGATGCTACTGCCCCAGTGTTGTTTTTGCTTAAATAGCAGTTAATGTTCTGAGGCTTATTCCAGCCTTTCTGTAGCTTCTGTGTGGGGTGGCGCACAAATTTACTCCGTTAAAATATATTGAGGTTCTTATGCTGTTCTGTGACCATAATAAATGTTTATTTGTTTGTTTGTTTTACTTCGTCAGCACCAAAGATATATTGCGAGCTTATTGTTTTCTTTAATTCCCATGGCACTTTACTTAATTTGGATTGCAAAATCCTTGAAAATGCAATAGACAACAGGAAAGAAAGTACAAAAATTCCCAATAAGTATTAAGCTGAATTTTTTAAAATATCATTTTTGTACTTTTATTGTTTTTACAACAGCATACATTTAAGAGAAGGGACCAAAATGACTTTTATTTCTTACACTCTGGAAAATTCAAGGGATCAGATCAGTTGAAATGACAGGAGACAGATCCCATCATTTTTGTTCTGAAAGTAGGTGTCAATTTATTAAGTTTTCAAGATAGTCTGCACATGATGAAAAGCGCAGTGACTGTCAAATGGCTAATCAAATCATCTTTTACATGTTTTAGAGAAGCACTGAAAAGTGAAACATAACAAACTTGTTCTTTCAAACCAGACTGAATATATTTCCCTCTCCCTCCCCCTTTCCCTCCCTCCCTCCCTCTCTCTCCCTCTCTCTCTCTCTGGGATACAGTTCAGATATGAATTTTTTGAATTTGTAGGAACTACTTTCATTACAATCTTCCCTGCCCAGATATCTTGAGTGGCATATACATACTTACATACTTACATTATTATAATTAAATAATTATTTTTGGTTTGATAAACTGAGCCAAGTATCAAAGAATGTGTTGAGATATAGGCTCAAGCCTGCATTACCTCCAAGCAGAGTCACGTTCTCTTTTCCTTTTTTGCTCTCTCCCCTCCCTTCAGCATCTGAAAAAATGGGGGGGGGAATGAGTTTTCAAAGCAAGTGCCTGTGGGGGAGACAAGTTTAAGCTTGTGCAACCCACTTGCACATGATGGTGTCAGTCAGAATGATCCTGCCTGCAAATGACATCATTGAAAATAAACAAGAGAAAGAACAGCTGGTGTGAAAAAAACACTACCAGATGATTGTGTTAGTGCTGTCTGCTGTCTGCTGGACAAAGTGTGCATTCTCCAAATAACAATGATGACAACATCAAATGAAGCCTTTATTTTGGTCATTGAGCAGCATAAAACACAAGCAAGAAAAGTCACTCCTATTTCAGTAATGGCACCGAACTTCTACGAAATAAAAAATAATTAAAAGCAGGAAGTTTTAATGCAATACTGCAATATCAAGAACCAAGATATCTATAAAAATTCTTAATATTAATACAAAGACTATGAAAAAGAAAGAGCCACAAAAAGGATCTAAAAAAAGATGAGGATTTTAAAGCGTACAAAAGGAATTCTCAATAAGTTTACTTGTGTCTAATAATAATAATAATAATAATAATAATAATAAAAATAACAACAATAACAATAATACCATTTTGAGGAAATAATCAGGTGGGATTCTACTAGTTTGCACCTATTTGTTAGAATCAGTTATTAACATTCTAAGCAGTTCAGAGAACCAGTTGTTAGAAGAAATTACTGGCCTAATCCTGTAAGGAAGGCAGGAAGGAAACATTCTGGTGTTGCTTACAGAAACTGCCTCTCTGTTGACCCTTATTACATTCTTGGCAGGACTAGACTTCCTGTCTCAGGAACTTCTCTGGAGTTTTTTTTTTCCTCCTTTGCTGGTACTTTACTTATGTGCAGTGACCATTCAAAGTTACAAGTATAGATCAAAATCCTGGCCACAAAGGAAACATGAATTTGTCAAAATGCTGCTTCAAATGAAAACATCAAACCTACATCAGATTTTGTCCATAAACTGGGTGAGTCGACTGGAACAAACTTCACCATATCAAAATAACTCTCTAAGACATGCCTAATTCCTGGTGAAGATCAGTTGAATAGAAATTGATCAGGTCTTTGAATTTTTATTAAATTACACCAGACTTTTTGTACGGTATTGGAGTGGGAGAGGATGGCGAAGTGAAAAAATTATTTACAGGAGGTTAACTTTGATGACAGCCTCTTTTATTTTTCTTTATGTTTCACTGCATTTTCCCCACTTTCAAATGAATCTTAAAGTCTAACATGTAAGAAAGACAGCTAGTGGTGGGATTCAGCCAGTTTGCACAGGTTTGAATGAACCTGTTCTTAAATTACACACACACACACCTGCTATCAATATGGATTATGGATGCTGCACTGCAATAGAGAATCGAGCAATGGAGTGGCTGGTGTGAGGGAAGGAGAAGGCTGCTTTCCTTCTTTCTTCTCCCTGCTCGTCCTCCTTCCCTCATGCCATTTCTCCACTGCAGTGCAGCACAGTACCCAGGGTCCACTTTGATAGTGGGGAGCCTGTAATTTAACAACTGGTTTGCCCAGGGTCCGGTTGGTCACCACGAGAGACTTGTCCCATATGTGTGGCAGAGCTGGAGGAAGGGGATGGGCCACACCTCCCACGACAGCCAGCCTGGGTGAACTGGTTGTTAAATTATTTGAATCCCACCACTGAAGACAGCTAAATAACATGCCTGTTGGATGCAGCAGCTCAGCTCATCCAATTTTACCTGGCAGGTACTTTATTCTACAGCAATTATTTATGAGTGAGGGTTCTTTTTAAATATATGTTTACAGTTCCAAAATCACAGTATCACAGTTTGGGATATTATCAAAATTATATCCAAGTCTTAGCTGATGATCCAGCTTCTTTTGAATGCATCTATGCCACAGCTGTCAAACTCGCAGCCCGTGGGCCGGATGCATCATGCCCACCCCCAATTTAGCAAGGGGGGGGGAAGTCCCAATACGTCACGTGACACCATCATGACAACACAAGTTTGACACCCCTGATCTATGCCAAAAATTTGTCTCCTCCTCAACCAATTCTATGCTAAGGAAAATGTTTGGTAGATTTCCCCCACTCTCCCCCTGTTGGCAGGTGACATTGGGTGGTAAGGCAAATGAAGCTGGGGAAATCAGTAACAATTTTCTTTTACTTTTCTCCCATGCAGTTACAAAAACTGCATCCACTGCTACATTCATTCATTGCTGAGATAGACTGGACCTAGGCAGGAAAGAGAAAGAGCTATTAATTTGGTGCCATCAAAGGGCAAAAGGAATGATGAAAATAGTCACTTATCAATACAATGTAAGTTTCATCCTTTGTAGTCATGTTATGACATATCATGCACATATGAAAAGGATGCATTCAATGAAAAGAGTGAATCTTGCATCTGTCTGCCATGCTGGCTAACTCTTCTGCAAACCCAGAGACTGGAGGAATGCACATTAATGTAGCTATGATAAAGACATCAGTTGATATATGCTTCTATATTTTAGTCATTTCTTACAATGTAATGATATAACTGATTAATTTTATAGCAATATTGTAAGGCAAACGATTTAAAAAAACTCTATATATTTTTTCTGACTGTAGGAGCTGTTAATTAGTGGAACAGCCTGAAATGGTAAATTCTCTTATTTTGGAGGTCTTTAAGCAGATGCTGCTCATCTTTCAGAGATGCTACAATGGATCCTTCACAGAGTAAGATTTTGGGCTAAATAACCTTTAAAATTTCTTCCAGTTCAATGATCATCTTTTTAATTGATTGGCTAATTTGGAAAAAGGCAATTGCTTGCATGCTTGAAGGAATCCTAACTCTACATTCTTAAAATATGACATTCCACTGGAAACTAATAGTGGAAAATACTACTTTTGAACTTTTAAAGTTTATTTTGATTTCCCCCAGCCAATTTTTCCTCCTTCCTAGGTCTTTGTGGGTCAAATTGTGCATTTAAATTATGCATTTGTAAGCCCAGATAATGACATTATATTAGTTTCACAAGATAACCATTGTTTCATCTTAATTACATGCAAATCCTGCCAAGTGGGTTTGACAGGGGCTATTGCAACCATGACCTCTTCCGTCTTATTTTCTATGACACAAATTGTATCTGCTATATAAATATGACCATGTGCAGTTCTTCAAAAATAAAATATTTTTTTTAAAAAACATACAACATGCTTCCAACAAACTTCTAATTTAAAATGTTAACATCTGCCAAGTTTCCATAAAGGCAGGGTTTTGATGAAAAAAATTAGTTCACTGAGTTTTCCATACTTGTTCGTTTATTTCCATTTTATTCAGTGTAATTGTAGGCAGCAATTTCAACTGGGTACACAGCTGTACTGATACATTGAGGCTCAAAATTTCAAAACATCCCTCAAATTTAGTTAGTGTCAACCCTGTGAGTCCTTTGCAAACCAATGGGATAGAAGTAAAGAACTAAAAAAGATTTTAAAGATCCATTCTTAAACAGTTTGCTGATTTTGCAGGGCAAAATCTGAGAAAAATAGGGAAAATGTGAATTTGGTTTATGGAAAAAAAAGGCCCAAAATATCAATATAATAAGATTGTATAACACATTCTATATCAATTTGGTGCCATCAGATATGTTGAACCAACACCTATAATATAGGTCCAATACTGAGAAACATTGCCTATTTATTAATTAATTTGAATGTTAAATTTAATTTACCCATTCCTTACATATTCTAGAGTTCTTTAATTATTGGACAGCCTAAACTGCAATAAACTAATAGATAAAGGTCGCCAAAAGCCCAACTCTTTGTAGGAGTAGACCCTTTCCTAAGAGTACAGAGTACAGAGAAGATGAACTGCATAAAAATTGAATAAAATAAATTATTAACTCATCCTATTAATTTTAAGCTTAGCTGGTGAGGACATTAAAGAAGAAGAGTTCTTTTGAAAGCCATTTAGCCATTTTTCCTGCTTTCTTGCAAATGTCAGCCTAACAGGGAAACACTTCTTTGTTGTTTCTAAAAGCTGCTAGGAACAATTGACCACAATTTTTGCAAACGTATCACAGTGTTGACATGCTTTTCTTTCCACAATGGAAGATACAGTTGGGAAAGGAATAGCTGTGTTTCTGCTCTATCTTATCAAATGTCTTTATTGGCATCTGGCAGCAGCACAGAGGAGCTCTAACTCCTTCTCAAATCAGATACATTGACTAGATAATTGATAGCCATTATGGTCAATATATGTTTTAAAAAAAAAAAGAAAAGGAAGAATAGGTTTGGGGTTATTATTGGCCAATGTTTGGAACAGATGAAAAAGCACTAACAGGAAGACGTCTCGCAGCTTTTTCAGAACCACCATTCAAAGGAAAACATTACAAAGTGGAGAAGTAAAGGCCAGTGTCGTTTCAGATCCTTGTTCTGAAGGATCTGAAAAGTTTTTGTATTGTCGGTCTCTGATTTCATTACTCCTAATAACTCATTTCCTGATGGATATGGAGCTACCTGAAACGGAGATCCAGGTCCTTTTAGCTAAGCCTTTATGTCTTTGTCATTGAAGGTTTCTTCTTCTATATCTCCATTCATCTGCTCCACTGGAAGAGCCACACGGTGTTAGAATATGGCTGTTCGAAGCTGATATGCATTAATTTTTTTTAAAGCTGTTTTTATACATAACCTATTGTATTCATATAAAACCGCAAAGGCCATTTTCCCCTCATTTCCTGGGAATGGCCCATTACATTGTGAGCAATCTACCCATGCTTTAAAAAAAAAAAGACTTTGAACTTATCACAAAAGGAAAATATAATCATGTACAACTATAAAGACCGCTTTTTTCTCCCTTTTGTGAAATCTAACTGAAGTGGATATGTAGCATGGTAATGAAGAGATGGATCGTTTTTATTAGAAAGCGTGGTGAAAAAAGGTCTTTTTAGAACTTCAACTTTTCTTACCTTCTCAGTTTTCTTGGTGTCTAAAACAGGTGCTTTCATTCCTTGACTTTCTTTTCAATGCACCAAGAAGATTGACAAAGCCAGGCCAGGTCAACCTACCAACCAAAAAAAGGCTAGAAGCAGGATCAGATAATTTGGATGCTTCCATGTGAATAAAAGTTTCCTTGTATTTCCACCTAAAATGTTACGTTATTATTTGTCGAGGTATACCAATGAAAAGTTAGTGAGTGAATAGGGTTATTTTCCTTCAAAAGGAAGATAGGAAGATATAATGAAATATACTTTCCCAAATCCAACTATTGATAAGAAGGACTAGTTAACCTAAAATAGTTTAATATACTAAGTTTTCTGACAACTATTTGGTGATCTTCAGCCCACTTCTCTCTTATTTTCCTGGAGGTTTTCAGATTTCTCCAACTCCTCCTACTCACTTTCTAGATTTTTCCTTGTATTTTGCTCAAGTTCTTTTAGTGGGTTCAGAATCCCCTTTTATCCTTTTCAATTAAAAATAAATATATAGTTTAATGAAGGCAAAATATGATTTAAAAGCTCTTTACCATAAAGCCAAGAAAATTATGTACAATACACATTCTGTTTTTACAAAGATTTTATCCGAAGACTGAAACCAAAGAAGAAACTAACTTTATACTGCATTTATTACATATATACTATTCAGCCAAAACATTAACATTGTTAGGTAAAAAACAGCACTGCAGAATAAACAAAGACTTGGGCAAAGAGCTGTCCTATCCTTCCATGTTGGTTGGAGAGTATATTGAAGTTTAAAATATTTATAGGGCAACATGTTGAGGAATGCTGCTGAAAAAGGACATCATTTTCCCATTATGAAGACAAATGAATAATTAATTTTGATTTACTGGACTCTTCATTTTGGTTTTTTCCAATCTGAAAATATCTCAATTTATTGTTGAAGGATTGCTATAAATAAAATATTTTTACACCATGGGAATTACTGGAAAGTTGACTGGAGAATGGTAGATAACAGAATGTCGTAAGTATACAATAAACTCAAATATATTTTCTCCAGGCATGGAATATGTATCAAGAGATTGATTATGCTGATCCAATTGGCTTTGTAATTGATACTGACTGATCTTCTCCATGTTCTTTTAACAAATTCAAGTAAGTTTGAATGCATTGGAAATGTCTATTGCTCTGGTTTTTATTCCATTGTTGGGCCAATTGATTCAAAAGTTAGTTAGGATTACTAACTGGGGCATACTCTAAAGATACATGCATAGGGTCAGAACCAGAATTACTTATTTAATAAAAACTCACTGATAGATTTTTAGAAAAATAGGTAATAAACTGTAGTCTTAAATTCTTAAAATTTTCTATAACTGGTTTAATTCATTAAAAGTTGAAAGGCTAACTTATTACTATGTGATGACTTTCTTCTCCAACATTTGATTCTTTGTGTGTTACTTATTTTGTGTCAAATGTTTTCATGGCTCCATAGGCAACAAGAGCACAATCCAGATAGAATTAATTATTTTTAAAGTCCCATTTATTTAAATTGGGGAAAATGTTTCATTTCCTCCATTAAAACCAATATGATTTTGGAGACTTCAGTGATAACTAGATTCAACTCTGTGCCAACTTCTAGGAAAATGTCTTATTAAAATTTCTGGCACAATGCATATTATTCTTCCTTTAAAATTACCCATCATCTATCACTTTCTAAATTTTATTCCATGGTACACAGCCAATTAATTTTTATGGGGTACTATTTGGCATAATTTTAAAAAAAAGTATAAAAAAATATTTGGCATAATGGAGATTCTCCAGAGAAGATTCTATGGAAGCTACTATTTCTGACTTTGTCTTCATTGTACAACTTCTGTATCAGACATTTAGTTTCTCCCCCCTCATGTTACTCCTTGAAGGATTCATATTCCTCCTCCTCCTCCTCTTCTTCTTTCTATTTTCCAGATCTTGTATTTTTTCAGTGCTTTGAATGTTGCACTCCATCATAGGGCATTTAAATAAAGTAATTTAACTAATCAAATATTAAAAGTGTTAGAGTTTATGGACCGCAGTTGTGAGGAAAGATATAGAGACTATTAAATGACACAGCTAGTTGAAATATCAGGCCAATCCAGACTTGGGAAATATAGACAGTTCCATGATTGACTCTTGAAACATATACTGCTTGAGCTGCTGAGATTTCAACTAAACAATGAAGATAAAATGTTGTTACCATTTGTTAACGGTGCTCTTATTGGGAAAAAAAAATCTGCCTCGTGTTATTCTCAGTAACATAAGGGAATGAGATGGAAATAAGATGGTACAGTTTTAATATGGATTTCAGATCAGAGGTACAGCATATTTAAATGCTTCCCATCTGGATAGAAAAGAAAGGAATCTAGCCTTCTGCAAGTAGAAACGAACTTAATAGGAAGAGGGGTGGACTACAACTTTCCCCCCCTTTTTCTTCTAAAATTGAAGTTTTTAACACATCAAAATGTGTGATGAAGCAATGAGATGGTGCTGGCTATTCTGTTACCCTTGGATTTTATTTGGTGGCTTGAATAGACCAGATGTACAATGCAGCTGCAAATGGTAAGGGGTGGGTCAGAGAGGCAGTAAGAGGCTCTGGGCTGAATCAGGGTAGATAACCTATGTTTCTCCAGATGCTGTTGAATAATAAGCATCCTTCACCATTGGTCAAATTGGCTGTGACAACTGGGAGTTTTGCCAAAAGACTATGTGGCCATTGTCTTCTATCAACTAACTGTGCAAATTAGGAACATATTTGCATTTTCTTAAGAAGAAAATATTGCAGCTTAATTCTGAGAAAATGCACAATCTTCTCATTACAAATTCTTCTTTTGGGAAAAAATAACCCTAAGCAAACCTAAGCAGGGTCTGGTGTGATTATCTGATAGTTGCCAGATGGAATTTTAAAAAACTGATTAGTACCTTATAGAATCACAAGCAAAAATAGTACAGTAAGAAACAACAGAAACCTTGATTAATTAGTATCTATTCACTAATGTTTTGTAGTAGAATTGCATGTTCTATTTTCTATTTTTCAGAGTGCAATCTGAACAAAACAATAGCATAGTAAGGAAATTACAGTTCATTATGTAAGCAGTTACATACAGTTACATACAGTTCATACTGTTAGCAGCAAATAATTTTTAAAGTATCCTTATTTGATCTTTATAAGGTTCAGTAAGATCTTAAACTAATACATGTAAACCATTTTTCTAATTCCATATTTAAACAAATAAGAACAAATTATATCATTACTTCATGGCTTTTCTCCCAGCCAAAAATAGAGAATAATTCACAATGAAGTATAACATTGGAGAAGGAAAAACACTCAAAACCCAGGGGTGGGATTCTACAGGTTCGCACCTGTTCGCTAGTTGTTAACAATTCGCTGGTTGTTAACATTTGAAGCAGTTCCGAGAACCGGCTGTTATAAAAAATTATTGGTTGGCCTAATCCTGTAAGGAAGGAAGAAAGGAAACATTCTGGTGTTGCTTACAGAAACTGCCTCTCCATTAACCCTTATTACATTCTTGGCAGGACTAGACTTCCTGTCTCTGGAACTTCTCTGGAGTTTTTTTTTTTCCTCCTTTGCTGGTACTTTGCTTATGTGCAGTGACCATTCAAAGTTACAATGGCACTGAAAAAGTGACATGACCGTTTTTCACACTTACGACTCTTGCAGCATCCCTTCAGTCATGAGAGGCCAGGCGAGGAGGTGCGTGCCTCAGTGTGAGTGATATTGAGTTGGCCATGCCCAGCCAGTCACATGGGCATCAAGCCACACCCACAGAACCGATTGTTAAAAAAATTGAATCCCACACCTGTCAAAACCCTCTTACATATTAAAGTACATGTTTATTTATTATTTTGTTGTTGCTTTAAAAAATAATTAACCCAACATGATTTTTACAATGTTTTTAAACATTAACCCGAAGTCCTGAAAACAGGGTACAGTAGATTGTATGCTTGGATAATAATTTCCTTTCTAGCAAACATTAAGGAAACACATAAAAAGATAATTTTTGAACTGTTGTTTAAAGAAAAAAAGCCTATTCTTTGTAACTGCCATACTTATAATTTGTCAGGATCATAACTAATGAAGGAATTGCACATAAAAATTCATTGAAATGAATGCAAAATGAATTCTTGGTCTTCCAAGAATCCCAGAGGAATATACAAATTATTTACACTTTACTTATCATCTATCTATCTATCTGTCGATCTGTCAACTATCTCTCATCTAGGTATCTATCATTCACCCACCCACCCATCCATCCAACCACCCATCCCTCCTGTTATTGTCAAACCTAGAACTGGGCAAAATGGTGTAAAATACGACAACAATTTTTGAACCATGGTACCACAAGTGGATTAACTTATTGAATGTGTTCAAAATCCAGGACCCATGACTCTTGAGATAATGAAATTTGAGGAAATTGTGACTGCTGGGCTGTTGCTATGTGATTTTCATTTTCAATGTTCTGTGACAGTTTCCCAGCCAATCTCATAATCCCTTCCTCCCTCCCCCACCCAGCAGCAAAGAATTAACTCATCATCTGGCTCTTAAAGAACTAACAATTTTAAGGTACATGAAGAAAGGCCTGGACATTTTTATTGCTTTATGTGTCCCTTTTCTTATATCTCTATCAGCTATCTCAGTGGTGGGATTCAAAAAATTTTTCTACCAGTTCTGTGGGCATGGCTTGGTGGGCGTGGCAGGGGAAGGATACTGCAAAATCTCCATTACCACCTCACCCCACTAACCTGCTTTCCAGCTCCGTTATCCTGTGCAGGACAACAAAAGAAGACTCAGCTGATCAGCTGGAACTCAGAAAGTAGAGAATAGATGAAGGCAGGGCCAGTCAGAGGTGGTATTTGCTGGTTCTCTGAACTATTCAAAATTTCCATGACTGGTTCTCCAGAACTGGTCAGAACCTGCTGAATACAACCTCTGATCTACCTATACCTTGTCTTTCTTCAGAAACTCAAAGCACATACATATTGCTACATCTACTTATATTTCTTCTCAAAAACCCTGTGTGGTAGGTTGGGGTGAAAGCAGTGATGGGATTTTATTGGTTTGGCCTGGTCGGACAAACCAGTAGTAAAAAATGCTACCATTCAGCTGAACTGGTAGTAGAAAAACAGCTACCAGTTTGGTGCAACCGGTATTTCCCCCCCTCCCAACAATCAGCAGTTCCGATGATTGGCTGTGCCGGGATCCCCCTCGCTGTCTTATTGCTTTGCCCAGGAGGCTTCCCTGAGGCCCAGGAGGCAAAAAGGGGCATGTAAGGCAGGGTGCTGCGTGGCCCCCCCGCTCCATTTTTTGCCTTCCTGGGCCTCCTGGGAGGGCGTTTCTGCTCCCAGGAAGCTTCCCTGAGGCCCAGGAGGCCAAAAAATGGAGCACGGGGGGGGTGTGTTGCATCAAAAACAAAGAAGCCATGCCCATCCAGTCACATGGCCATGCCCACCTAGCCACTCCCACCTAGCCACACCCACAGAACCAGTAGTAAAAATATTTGCATCCCACCCCTGGATTCTAAGACTGCAGATGGAGTAGAAACTGAATGTCTCTGGAGTCAGTTAAATACAATAGCTACTATAATTTTGTCCTTGCCCATATTTCATTTTTCAATTGCTTCCTTCCAACTGTGTGTAGACTGGCACCTTTTTTGGCTGCCAGAGATCATGGAAGTTCAGTCCTGCCCTTGTCCTCAGGAACTCACATGATCCTATTTTTAATTTGTTTTTAACAGTTTCCTGCAACTCACTGGAGAAGCTGGCAGGGATTCTAATCTGTGCTGAGGTAAGAATGGCAATGTGGTAAAATGAATAGCAGATCAACCACAAATGTCATCAAAAAAATCCTTTGTTAAACAAAAAGAAACTATATATATATCTTGCTGTGCATCTTTCTTCTTTAGAAAAATGATCTTTTCTACTTTAATTTTAAAACTCAAACAATAGCAATCTGCCTGTGATCATTCTGTTTCTCTGTTTAGGTAAGGAAATATCTCCAATATGTCATGGGTGTGTGTGTATGTATGTGTGTGTATGTACATGTATTGTATACATACACATACACACACACACACAAATACACAAAACATAAATACAATAAATTAAGAGGCATGGCTATTGAACAGGAGGCAACCTTATTAAAATTCCGAGGCAAACAAAGATTTTTTTCAACTCAGCATCAAAAAGAACATTGAATTGATGCTAGTTGTAGCCCTTTACATGTTACGTAAACTTAACATAGTTAAATGGAACAAGGACTTATTTTGAAGGCCTTAAAATACAAAAAGAGGAGCTATTCCTCCAAATATTTGGATGCCAAGCCTCTGTGAGATTTAAAGCCAGGCATTAGTATCCTGAAGTGGGCTTGACAGTATATGAGGATGCCATGCCGCTCTACATAATTGCTGCAGAATGATACAATATGTTCACACCAGGGTAATAGATTAATATGATCAGGTTATCCCTGTCCAGGAATGGCTTTAGTTGTTCCAAATAGCTAAAGCCACATAAATGTCCATATTGATAGAGATGTTATTCCTGGCTCCACTTCATAACATCCCTATATCCCACCAAGATTATTTATAGGCCCACATTTGATTCATTAAGGATTCAGGACAACAGCTCAACTCTTCTACAAGGCAGTTCAGGTAATACAGAGAATGTGAACTCAGATGGCCAACCATTTGAAATAGATATCAAAGAGCTTTGGGCCAATGGAACCTTTCAGTATCCTAACAGCATGGCCTCATCCTTGCATGATAGTCTTTGGAACAGAGTCTGTAGAATCTGGGTAGTTTCTATTCTGGATACCTTCGACATAACTGTACTGAAAATGACATCTAGATCTGTTGTAATGATGAGGCAGTCGAGTTGTTTGATCATGAACAACTGAATCATGATGATCTTTATTGGAGTATAGTCT
>BHFT01068279.1:0-23629 GCA_004320025.1 Laticauda laticaudata
GTATCATTATTTATATTGCTTATGTTTGTGTTATGATGAATCTAGTTGACATCGGTCACTCTCACCAATGTTTCCTGCAGTTTCAACTCCCTCTATCACTTCTCTGTTCGAAGAATTAGATCCAGATGCTTCCTCTAGTTTCACCCTCACCTTTTTGGACAACAAAGTTGAGCTATGTTAGGAAACTTATTTGATTCTCACTTGGTGCCATAAATTAGTTCTCAATTGATATCAGGAAATATAATCTCCATTCTATTGCGTGTGTTTCCAGACTATGTTTTAGTGTGCAAAAAAGCACATCTATATTTCTGCTTGATTCATAATCTATATGTCTGGCATAATCATTCTTTTTTCTTGTATATACCATATGCATTCTAGGCAGTTTTCATCTTTGTTTCAGCATTTCTGTTGCAATAATTATATTTAATTTAATACATACAGTGCTTTCTCTTTTATGGGTTGGTTTGTTGAACAGTTTGTATCCTTGCTACCATATTCCACTCAGTGGTTTCATCCCACAAGTTTCTGTATTCACTATATCAATTTATCTTCATTATTCATAGGTCAGTCAGCCTTTTATCCCCATACTTTGTGCATTGTATTATAGGCACTTGATCTTTTATCTGATACTTGTTTATGTCTACATAGCTTGTTGTGCCTGCCGCCCTTACTTTCTTGCCACCGTTTGATAGTGCAATGGTATTGGCACTCACTATTATAATGCTTGGGTTTGTTGCATCCAAATCAAGGTTGATAATCTTACCTGCACAAACATCTATTTTGCATGCACTGGTATCCTTATTAGTTTTAGGTTGCTAGGAACAGAAATGTTCTGAATCCATTAATTCTCTGTCCCCGCTATTCAGTTTGAATGTTTATCCAGGAAATCTGTGAATTTAATGCCAAGTAACTCAGCCCCTTTCTTTGATGTATGCAAACCATCTCTTTTGTACAGTTTTTCACTGGACCAGCTGCAGATATCATGACTAATAAAATAAGCAAAAGCTTTGTGTTTATAGTCCACAGCTCTCACACTGCCAGATCCCACAGTTGTCCATACTGCCCTTTTCCTGTAGGATCTTGTGGTTGTGGGGGCTGGCAGCTCAATAGATGGCTAGACAATGAATCTTGCTTATTTACAGATGGTGTCCATCACAAATGAAAGCTATATTTCCATAGTGCTGACAACTGTTTATTTTCAAATACATTTCATGGTCTTCCTAATAAGTCATGCTTCTTACCTCTGAACTCTGGAGAGCTGTATGTTAAGGTAACATGAATAAGGAACGCTTGGAAGTATCACCAGAAAACATCTGGCTGAACTTAAGCTTCAAATGTTTACTTCTGCATGTCAGTTTTTGCTTTCTGCAGAGAATCAAATCTATATGATGCCATCAAATAACACATTTACTGATTTAGCAAATTTTATTGGTTTTTTTAAAAATGTAAATGCATTTGTGATCTGCCTGGACTCAAGGTTAAGCGCTCAAATCCCACTGGGAAATATCTTACAAGGTTTCAGAAAAGATAAGTAGGTAAAATTTAAGACAGCACAGGGAGGTTCAACGAACTCTTGAAACATCAAGTAATAGGACATGGAAAAATATCCCAAGATTCCCATGGTGTTCTTGATGTGTCTAATAGTATGGTAGTGGAGAAAGAATCGTAAAAATTTTCTCTAACTGTGGAAGCCTGAGTCAGTTTTATACAACATATGTGCTGTGATATGAACTGACTTAGTATAAACCCATTTATTTTCATTTGGAAGGTACACCTTATAGTTTTGAGTGTTACATAAGGTAACCAATTGTGGTATAATCAATAAACCATAGCTACTGCTTTTATAGTTTTAAAAGTTCTACAGTATTAATAATTATATTTAATTAATATATAATGGTTTTAGGTAATTCTTAGGTAATATATAATGTTTTTAGGTAATGATTGCTTTATTTATATTACTGGTTTATTGGATTTCTGTATGCTGTCTGTGAGATGGATGGCCATATAAACCTGATTAATAAATAAACTTAGCAAAATCATCAGCTAGATGCAGAGATCATGCTAAGCTAAAATTCAATCATGGTTTCCAGAATAATTCCAGAATCCAGATATACTTGATTTTGTGCTTCAGGCAAAAATGAAAATGAAACTTACAAATTAGGCTCTTAATCCTCACTATGGCTTCCACATTAAATCAATTTTTACTATTGTTTAATATTAATCCAAAATAAAACATTGCCAATATATGTCAACCTGATATGTGAAATTACCAGATTAAATAACGGCCAGCAATGTTAATTTTATCTCCATCCAGTTCCCCGACTTTACCCTGAATAGGGGCTACAGGATTGTAAAAAAGAGAGTTTCATGTTAATTTTAGGTCCCAACTCTGAAATTTTTATATCCTGTATCAAAATTCTTTCTGTAAACCAAAGTAAGCATGTTGAAATGATGCAGAGCAACTTAGAATCAAATAAGCCTTTTATCTACATAATTTTAATCAAGATTTCATTTGAATACAATGGTCATTGAAGCTGTGCCAATCAAGCAGTATAAAAAAATAAAAGAAACAAGTGAAGCCATGGGTCACATTAATGACAGATCTGAATAAATATAACTGTGCATCGATATCAGATTCCAGTTTTCTATTCTGCTGAGATTTCTCCAGCTCTGTGCATCAGTACAGCCTAATTTAAGATATTTGTGATAACAGAATTCATTTATTCTGATACGCTTACCAAAAAGGAAAAAAAAGAAAATAATCATAATTGTTTTTTCCCCCAGTGGGCACAAAAGAACTTTGGAGAGGAAAATTTGTTCTGAAAAATTGTTGAATGAGGATTAACCTGAGAAGATTCCCTCCATCATCCTTGAGACTTAAAAAAAACTTGGATTAGTTTGGGTTTGAAAACAGTGGGCAGGGAGAGGAAGAATCTTTAAATATTCAGCTTTACTCTTGCCTTGTGTACAGCTTTTTAACTAAAATTTCAGGCATACATGTCATGTGGACTCCAAAGCATTGTCAGTTTGAACTGTAAATGAACCAGTTGTAAATTGCAACTAATTTATGGAGAAGCCCGTTTTATGAAGAACCACAGACATATAAATTAATTTCAGCATAACAGTTGAAAAATCTACTCACAATTATTATAACAGGAAAGGAATGTTTCTAGTCTAGTCTAGCCTATTTCCATTCCATTCCATTCTATTCTATTCTCACTGTTCACACATTCTACTAAGATTTGTGTAGTTTAACATTATTTATGAACCCAAATAATTGTGGCTTGTGCAGGAAAAGTGGCTCAGAGCAGAGGAGGAACCTAGCCATTTTCAACAGTTTTTTTCCACTATCCTTATAAAATAGGATACAGATAGTCCTAGGCTTACAACATTTATTTAATTTACATCACTGAAAAAAATAACTTACAATCACTTCTCATACTTATAACCATAGCAGCATCCTCACAGTCACATGATTAAAATTCAGGCACTTGGCAATGAGCCGATATTTACAACAGTTGTTTGATCACCTGGTCATGTTATCACCATTTTCCCAGCTGGCTACTGACAAAGTCAATGGATTGCTGGGTTTGTTTAATGACCACTGGTTCATTTAGAAACTGCAGTGATTCATTTAACAACCCTGGCAAAAAAAGGTAGTGAAATTGGACATGATTCACTTAACAGCTGTCTTGCTTAACAACAGAAATTCTGGTCTCAATTGTGATCGTAAGTCAAGGACTACCTGTATTGCCTATGTATCTGTGGAGATTCTCACTCATTCAGGTAATGGTTGTGCCAAAGGTGCTTTTTTTCAAGAGGCAACTGGACTTTCTGGTTTTTCTTTGAAGACATTTCACTTCTCATCCAAGAAGCTTCTTCAGCTTCTCTGCATTGCCTAGGAATGTAAATTTGTAATATACTAGCTGAACCTGAATGGAACAAGATGCAATGCAATAGGCATATCCTTTGAAAAACACAAGGGCAGAAGCAGGGAGGAAGCAACAGAACCAGAGAGGGGAGGGGCAACTTAAATTCCCTCTACCAATGCACAAAGATATAGTGATTCTTTCCAACAAGCTCCTATTTACATGAGATTTTTGTCCTTGAAACAGGCAACCATAATTCTCACCCTGAACTTTATTTTATCATAGCATACCTATTTTGTTCAAACCTAAAGTCTCTTGCCACCTTATAAAAACATAATCAGGTAAGACCACACCCTAGAGTACTGCATCCAGTTTTGGTCACCACATTATAAAAAGAGATGTTGAGACTCTAGAAAAAGTGCAGAGAAGAGCAACCAGGATGATTAGGGGATAGAGACTAAAACATATGATGAACGGTTGCAGGAACTGGGCACTGCTAGTCTAGTGAAGAGAAGGACCAGGGGAGACATGATAGCAGTGTTCCAGTATCTGAGGGGTTGCCACAGAAAGGAAGGGGTCAAGCTATTTTCCAAAGCATCTGAAGGCCAGACAAGGAATAATGAATGGAAACTGAACAAGGAGAGATTCAACCTGGAAACAAGGAGAACTTTTCTGTCAGTGAAAAGAATCAACCAATGGAACAGCTCACTTTCAGAAATTGTGGGAGCTTCATCACTGGAAGCTTTCAAGAAGAGATTGGACTGCCATTTGTCAGAAATGATGTAGGGTCTCCTGCTTGCACAGGGGGGGTTAGATTTGATGACCTAGATGTTCCTTCCAACTCTGTTAATCTGTTAATACAATGATGAAGTTCATTTTAAGGTACAAAACTGTAAAATGCAGTTTAAAGATCCTTTATAAGTCTTTTTAAGGAAAGGGATAAATTTGTTTCCCAGTAGAAGCTCTACCACAGAGGAAGGACAAAGCTGTCTGTCTTAAACATACCCATGGCAGGATCAGCAAAAGGTGTTGCACTGCTGATTTGGGAGCAGAAGGTGATAGATAGATGTAGGTGATCCTGCAGGTAATGAAGCCGAAAATCTGTATGATTTCTCTTCCTAAGCACTTTGAACGGCGCTTAGAAAGCAGTTAACAGGCAACTTATTTTGGTCTGTCACACACTAGCAAAACAGCTGTTAATGTACTTCGCAGCAGAAGGTGACTCACATCAGAATAAGTTTTAATGTTGGTCAATGTTCGACTATCACTTAGATGTGTGCGAAATCCTAAAAAGACTTCAACATCTCTAAAAGAATTCCAAATGTGTTAATTGTATGCTAAGTGCAATTATCACTTGATAATTGGTATGAAACTGCTAACAACAGTAACCACAGTAAATCACTTATAAAAGTGTTTTAGTTCTTTATTCCACTATCCTAATCTTTTCACCCCCTTGTCTTTAACCCCCATATACCACATGGAAATCAGTTACTATTAATATCATCTTCTCTCTCATATTAGAGCCACCCTTTGTTCTTTCCTCATATTATGACATACTACAGCATTCATATTGTAAACACACTATAGACTGCACCTTACTGTATCTTACTGCAATCAAACTTCTTGTGACCAGATATTATTATTTCTCTTTCCAGTAGCATGCTGGATTTCTAAACTTTTCTTCTCACATTTTTTATTGAGTTATAAGATAAAATAAGATACAAAATAAAATAGGAAAACAATGGGGAGAAGGGAGGGAAGAAAAATGAGGAAGGATTAAGAAAAAGAAGCATTGACGTCCGACTCTCTCTGTTGCAGTAAAATAAGGCATTAACATCATATCACAACATTTTGCTTTTTTCATAATAATATAAACTAGCCTTTTCTATAAAGATATATCAGTCTAATTGGTAAAACCCAAAATCAAAGTTTCATTCTTTTCCACTTCAAGCACAAAGTTCAGAAGCAGTCTTCATGTGGAAACAAAAGTGTTTATTCTTTTCTTTAATCAAAATAGTCGATTTTGCCATTTCAGGCAACTCCATCAGCTTCTACAACTGTTCATCCATGGTAGGAATCAAAGTGTTCATTTTTGTGTTTACAATAGTCTTGCTGTTGTCTAGTAGTAACAATTTTCTTTCCAGGTCTTTTGCCATTAGGCCCAAAAGGAAAATTTCTGGTTTCATCTTTATCTTCATTTACAAAATTTTCTGTATTCAAATATGAAACCCCCCCTTTTTTTTTTTTGCTATCACATGTCCCTCATAGATGATAAAAAGTCCCTTCTTTACTTTTACACTTCCAACATTCATCTGACCTACCTTTACACAATCTTATATAACTTATCTGGTGTTAAATACCAACAATGCATCATCTTTTATGGTCAGCATTCCAGAAAACCTCGACTCCAATAAATAATTCCAAGACAGACATGTTCTCAAAGTTTCTTTTTATTAGAATAGTAAACTGGCACATCTGGGAAATCCCAAATCTGAAAGTTCCGGGTTTTCCTCTAATAAGTAAAAAAATTACAAATTCACCTGCTATATGCTCTTTATTGCATCGCATGCCCCAATCACCATCCATCCAAACTTATCCCCTCAACCATTCCTCTGCCAGGTGCAGGAATAACATGACCTTTACTTTAAAGAAGAATTGTATTATGTCTAAACAATATGCTCCATGAAATTCCCCCCTCCCATTTTCCCACGCTCAAGAATATGGCAGAGTGGAAGCTTCTGGTGCTAATACGGCTTCCAAAGCTGACACTTATAAGATTTCTATATTTGAGGTGAAAAAAGAAGGACCATTTATCTGATTCCCCAAATACCTTCTGTGCTGTGCATCTGTTCATTATTCTGCATGCAATTCATAGTCTCCAATAGTGACTAGTACAAAATGTAAAACTGCTTGGTCATAATTTCATTTATTTATTTTAGTTAAAACATTTGCAGATAGTTCTCAACTTATGATCACAACAGGAACCACAATTTATGGTGCTAAGCAAGGTAGTTAAGTGGATACACTAAATTTTATAACTTTTTTTGTCACAGTTAAGGGAATCACTGCAGTTAAGTGGATGACAGAGTCATTAAATGAATTCCCCCTCCATCGACTTTGCTTATCGGAAGCTGGCTGGGAAGGTCACACAAATGGTGATCACTTGACCTCAGGATGCTACAACCATCATAAACACATGCTGTATTTATGTTGTAAATTTTGAATGGTCATTAAATGAATGACTGTAAATCAAGGACTGCCTATATATGTAAGCACAAAACCAAACAGGATCCTCAGTTGAAATGATGGTCAACCCATCTACAAAGCACATCTCCTTCTCCTTCCTCATCTATCCTCAAAATTCCATGTTCAGATTCTGTACTTGTTAGGGTTCCAAGTAATACATCCCATTCAACAAGAACTCCAAGGCAAGCGATTTCCTCAAATAACATTTTATTAGGACGTATCAAATTGGCATATTCTTGGTGGAAAACTGGGTCTAAGTTGCCACTGATTTTTCCCCAATTAAAAGTAAGTCACTCCCCCCCGCAGAATCTCCAGTCACATGGTCCAATCAGCATACAAGCCCAGTTGCTAGGTGACCTTAGTCTCCACCCCTTGAATACCTGCACCAACATCCTTGATTCCCAGGAGAATGAATTTTATCTAGGCTACAACACCCCAACTATCTCTACACCTCACTCCCTGGCCCCTTCACTCCAGGCTGTGTCAGCCCTGAAGCAGTGAGAAGAGAAACCTCCCTATAGAAAACTACAAAAAGAAAATGGCCACAGTTTGGCCAACTTCAGGGTTGACAGTACTTGTGTCCCGTAGTGGAGGGAAGATTGTCCCATCCTGACTTACACAAAATTCAGCTATGCAAGATTTTCCAAAATGGAATAATTATTTCTGTCAGGAAATACTTGATTAATGCTTTTCATCAAAACTCCTGTAGTGGCCTAGAATAAAGTTTAATTTAAAATTTCTATGGATTTTAGATAAGTTAATAAAAAACATACATTGAGAGATCATAGAAAATATACACTAAAAAATTCCTTTTTATGATCCTGTAGTCCCTTAATTCTGGGTAGAGTTGGGGCCGGTTGCCCTTCCTGATACCCATGAAGAGTTCGCAGCAGATGTTTTTTCTTTGTGCCCTTGGAGATAAAAAATCTGCTACTACCTAGGATTGAACTCTCAACCTTCTGAATGATAGGCAAGTATCTTTGCTACTATGCCACTTGATAGAGAATATACACTGTGTTAAAACATTTCGGAAAAGGTATTGTTTCAGATACTCGGGTCTCAAAATAGAAATATTTTAGGATTAAAAAATAGCATCTTGACTTGGGACTGGGAAAAATAAACTGGGAGCCAGTAAAATTCAGAGAGAGTGAAGATCAGACAGTGAAGATCAGATAGAGGCATAGAATCAAAATTATGTGAAGTATTAATACCGCTTTATAAATCCTTAGTAAGACCACACCTGGAATATTGCATCCAGTTTTGGTCACCACATTAGAAAAAAGATGTTAAGACTTTGGAAAAACTGCAAAGAAGAGCAACTAAGATTATTAAGGCCCTGGAAACTAAAATATATGAAGAATGGTTGCAGGAGTTGCATGGTACAGGGAAAAGAAGGACTCGGGGTAACATTCATTCATTCATTCATTCATTCATTCATTCATTCATTTATTTATTTATTTATTTGTGTCAATTGCTTACAATAGGTATAAGTAAAAACATAGTTATGAATACATGGATACATATAAGAAAAATAAAAGAAACAATAGGACAATGATGTTAGTACACATGGGCTGTAACTTATGTACATCCCCTACAGGCTCTTAGGAAGGGGTGAGTCAATAGTAGACCAGTCTAAGGTTAAAGTTTTTGTGGGCTTGGGGGAAAAAACCACAGAGTCAGGTAGAGTATTCCAGATGTTGACTACTCGTTGCTGAAGGTGCGATATCCTGCAATCAAGTTTGTGTGATGAACTTTGAGTGTTCTACTTGTTTGCTCTTGTTTGAAGTTGAAGTATTCATTGACAGGTAGGACATTGCAATGTATGATTTATATACTATACTAGATCGGACAAAAGCGGCGTAGTCAAGGTTTCTAGGGCTAGAATTTTCGAGTCTGGTGGCATAAGGATTTTGCAACAAGTGGAGGAGTGGAGAACTCTTCTGTGAAATATTTCTGGACTTTCTCAACTGTATTAATATCTGATACGTAATGTGGTTCCAGACTGATGAGCTGTATTCAAGTATTGGTTCTAGCAAATGTTTGTATCTCTAGTTATTAGTGAATATTACCAGAGAAAAAGCTATGTAAGATTAGTGTTGACAACCCTTAATGCCCTTTTGGCTATTAGTTACAGTGGGCTCTAGCACTTAGGTCATTAGAGATGAGTACTCCAAGATCCTTGACAAGATTGGATCATCAACAAGGTCTTGACTATTCAGCCGTATTTTATTTTGTGTTGTTTTTTGTTTTTTTGCCAATATGTAGGACAGAGCATTTATTTCTTGAGATTGAAGTTGCCATTTGTTTGACCATTTTGATACAAGGCAAGGTCTTTGAAGGGTAGCAGTTATGTGTCTGTGTGTTGAATAGCTTTACAATCATCAGCGAAGAGAACGCAATTGCTCTTGATATGTCACAGAGGTCATTTTATGTAGAGTATGAAAAAGTTGGTCCTACAAACACATGTCTTGAGGGACACCACTGTTGACAAGGTACAGAATTGAGATAGGACACTCCCAATTTGACCATTTGTTGTTTGACAGGAGTGCTTCTATCCAAGATAATGCAGGTTCCAGAGATACCATAAGATTTTAGTTTTAGGAGTAGGTTTGTTGTGTACCACTGAATCAAAAGCTTTCAGGAAATCTATGTAGATTTCCGTCTATTTGCTTTGCCCTAATCGAGCTGTGTAGTCATAATGTTTCTCGTCAGTGTAAGAGTTGCAGATTACAGGATAGTTTTTTCCTGAAACCAAATTGTTTCTTAGAGAATAGGTTGTTTGTTCTAAGTGGAGTATAATGGATTGGTTAATAATTGATTCCATGACTTTACAGGTGACGCAGCATAAGGAGATTGGTCTGTAATTTTCAAGAAGCAGTGGGTGGAATTAAGGAGAAACTCCCAGACAGTGAGGGCAATTAACCAGCAGAATGGCTTACCTTCAGAAGTTGTAAGTGCTTCATCACTGAAGGTTTTTAAGAAAAGACTGGGCAGCCATGTATATGAAATAATGTAGGGCCTCGTGCCTGAGCAGAGAATTGGACTAGAAGACCTCCAAGGTCCCTTCCAGCTAATTAATCACAAAGCACTAGCAATATCAAATTCCAGTCATTTGTTTGCTGTGATGTTTTGTGTTAACTGAAGTTTCTAAATCATTTTTAAGGCCAGACAACATAATCCCATATATGGATTATGCTGCAAGATTATCTTGGGGCAAGTTGAGACATAGCTAGGGGCACACTAGGAAGAACCTTGCATGATAAAGGGCATCATAACCTTTAATTATTATTACTTATTAAATTTATATACTGTTCATACCAAAGGTATCTCCAGAAACACCTCCAAACTATGAGAAGTGAATACTACTCACCTCCAGAAATAACATCTTTGTCTTTCTGGACTAAGGTTCAATTTATCTGGCATTCACCCAGACCATTATTGTACCAGGCATTGATTCAGCAATTCCACTGCTTCATCTGGATTCAGTAAAAAAGAAAGGTGTAATTGGATGTCATCAGCATTCTGATGACACTTTAAATCTCAAAATGATCTCACTCAGCAATTTCCTCAAGAGGTGGAACAGCTTGGAAGTAGAATATAGCTTTGTACCCCGCCCCCTTTGTTGTAAACTCCATGAGGTCCAACAGAAATCCCCCAGCATCACAAGACCTAAAAATATATTGAATTTAAGAATGTCTGGATCTGATCAGATATCACACACTGAAGCACTTTGTTCCAGGAAGGAGATGCTCTGTTGGCTGTTGGCCTATTTTTAAAAATCTTCTGAATATTATTGTTATTTGCAGAAGTATTCTCACTGCAATTTCTCACAGTGAGTCTGGAATCACTCCCCCTTGTGTGAATGAATTTATAATGTTTTGAATCCAACTATACAACTCTTTCCTATTCGATGTGATAACTGATATAAGGGTTGGGGTCAAATGAAAGAGAGCAGGTCAAACTCCAAGAAATCCTTTGTCAGTTGCCTCAGGCTAAAGATATAAATAAATGGTCAACAGTAGTCTGGTGCCCACATTCAGCAGATATTAACCCATGACTGAATACACAATCTTCACCCTCTTTGGTAAAGAAATTGTTTATTAAATGCTAAATTTGATGGTGGCTCTTGCTAATCATAGCTGACCTCAACAGCTAAGCAGACTCAGATCTGGTTAGTATTTGAATGGATGCTTATTGGGAAATATTAGGGATTTAAGTACAATTACAATGACTTCCTTGTTGTGTCAAAGACAACTATATGGATTGTGGGTAGCAGCATTTGAATTTGAAGAGGGAAAAGTACTTCACATTTGGATATGGCCACTAGCCTGGGAAAGCCAAGGGAAATCATCAAAACCATAAAAAGCAGAAGTTAGAATACTTTGGACATGTATGTTGACATCCAGAAAAATACAGCATAATTCACTTAATCCTCCAAGGTAAGTTTGAAGGCAAACGAGGTCCAGGCAGAAGAAGAATATCATGGCTTCAAAATCTAAGGGGCTGGTTTGGACAAAACTCAGCAGCATTTTTTCATGTGGCTGTTGTAAAAATAGAACCGCCAACATGTCTGATGATGGATATGACACAAGAAGAATTAGCATCTTAAAGATAACACACAGATCATTTAATAGTAACACACAGCCCCTTGAAAATACATAACTGAGTTAAAACAGGTAAATTCACAGATATTTGTCCATGAAGTCACCAGAAGATAAGCTGTGATGGTAACCCACAAGATTTTTATCTTTTAATTTTGACATTTAAAAAGTGAGATAAGTACCAAAATACCCAAGGGAATGTATCAAGTTTTTCTAACTCAGAATGAGATGATCCTCAGATGGAAAAATCGACTAACTGCTGATAAATTGCAATGATTCATTATGGCATGGCTATTTCCAAGGGTGGTTAGTTAGGTTTTGGCTTAAACAAGACATAAGTAATTTTCAGGCCAAATTTATGATACTATATAAACTGATGGCAAAAGGGCTGGTTTTCAGCAATGTGAATTGATTGGGTTTTTTTTCAGTGTTAGAAATGGGATGTCCCTGGGAAACAGATCGTACTTATTTCCACCCTTAAAATGATCCAAACAGAACAGAAAGATTCAAGTGTAATTCAGATCTTTTACCTTTCTAAAGCTTGAGATTCCTGTTTCTACCTTTAAAAAAATCATTACACTTCCAAGGGACATCATTAATTGTGTTTGTCCCCCAGTTTTCCAAGGAAAGTTGTGGATTCAGTTAATATGGAAACCAAACAAATGATATGCTCATCAAGCTATAATTAAAAAGACATAGATTAACTTTGAAAACAACTGTGACTCATCAAATGGCATATGACCACAGCAGTTTGAACCCATGAACCTGTTTTTAAGAGATTTCAGAGTATCTTCTCCTTTTCTTCCCTCCCTCAGAAATTGTACCACTGAGCATCACTGTTTAACAATCCTCACAGATCTGAATGCTGCAATGAGCATATAAAACAGTTATCAGGAAAATAAATCCAATTAAACTTTTTGCTAAAGTCCAAACCACAGAATTGTATTCAGACAGAACATAACATGCAAGTGTTTTGCACAACCTCAGACTTTGACTCTTAATTATTGTGGCACAACTGCAGCCTAGTTCAATTTGTTTTCTTGAGGCAAGCACAGGTTCAGGTCATTGTTTTCATACATTTAAAAAGGAATCAGAAATGATGACAAGGGCAATTCCATTGTTTTGTCCTTGATTCAGTGTAGACAGAAAGACCTTCAAGTTACAAGGTAGGAACCTACAATGGATTGCTCCTGAACATATTGCCTACTTAATAACAATCAGGATTCACAAAATGTGGTTTGAAACAGGCTTGAATATTATGATTGAAAGACATGATACTAGTCTGTAGCAACAACAAATCATAGAGAATTTCTCCATAAGATAAGGAAGATAAGGAGTTACTGGGTTGTAGAATAGAACATATCTAAAAACAATCTGTGGTTCTACAAATGTAAGAATCATAATAAAGATATATGTTGCAGATTATTAAACCATGGAAGTGTGGGTGGGTGCTTTGCTTGAAGAATTTAGTATTCAGAAGACTCTGCTTTTGAAGAGTTCCTCTCCAATACTATAAATCAACTAGAGAAGTGGAGAAAAACCCTATTATATTGTTAATAAAATATAAGCACTGCAATATTTTATACAATTGCTGAGGTTTAAACACTTTCTCCCCCCTATGTCTTTCTGACATCAGCAAAGAATACAAGTATTGATATTGCAATAAGCATATGGAAATAAGGTACTCATAATTCCACAGAGACCAACAGTGGGATTCTATCTATACCATATTTATTCAGAACTAAGCTCCACTGAGTTCAGAATTAACTACCAGCAAAATTGCCTAAATGTGAAGCCTGAGGAAAACTTTGTATATGAAGGAGCTACTGGAATAAAACATCTCCTGGACAGGTACTGTCCCCATCTCAAAAAAGAAAAAAGAAAATAATGCACGTACAATGCATTTTATTGTGATGTGATCTAGCATTTTTTCATCATATGTAGAACATAGGAAAAAGTATACAGCCACACAAATGCAAAGCAAAAGTTGCATCTTGTCCAAGGTTTTTAATGTCAATGCAATCAATAAAAGTATTTGCATTTAGAATCAGGCTGGAGTTGGCTCCAGGTTCAGTCCCAACATCTGCAATTAAGAGGAACTTTAAAATAGCCTAAAGACTTTGTGCCTGCATTCATACAAAATATTTACAGGGATTATCTACTGAATTCCAAACTGGCATTTACCAAAGTTAAGCACATTAAACCGTGGTTCAAAGCAAGCTTAGCATGGCATTTGTATATACTTGCATGATCTTTACTCAACCAAATGAAACATATTGCATGAATACATCTAAGAGTGACTAGTCCCAGTCACCCAGTGTCCCAACAAGGAGACTTCTAATATGCCAGATGTATTAATTCATCACATCAGAAAAGTGGGGACCTAACTCACCTCTAGCATAAACGGTTCCAAAGGGAAGGGGACACGGAAGAGAAGGCTCTCTATCTGGCTACCGCCAGGCGAAATTATTTAACCTGTGGGATCCCCGCCCAGATGTTTGCGTGGATACAAGTAAGATTGGCTAGTCCTGCTTTTCTAACCAGGTGGCCTCCCTAATAGCCGGATTACAATTCCCGTTCCCCCCCCCCAACAAAAAAAAACTCTAGATGTGTGAGAGTTCTCACACCGATACACATGCACAGAGAGAGGGAGGGAGGGAAGGAGGGAGAGAGAGAGGAAGCTATTTATGGGTGGAATGAGAACCGGAACGCCAGACGCACATTTTTGCAAGATTTCCAAAGAGCTGAAGTTAAAAGATTCCTCGCAAAAGCGGCCGCCTTTTTTCCCCGACCTCCGTTCCCACGGCCTCTTCCCCCCACCCACCCACTTACCAGTCGCGCCGAAGTTGCACCGATTCCCCGGTAGCCCCAAGGCTACCAAAGATACACGCTGGGCTCGCCACCGCCGTGGAAGCTGAAACTTCAGGTGACAATGCCAGGCAGGCAGGCGGGCGGGCGGGCGTCGCGGGAAGCCACACCGGAGAACCGCCGCACATCCCAGCGCTTTGACCGCAAGGCTCACCGAGAGCTGCCCAACGGAACAGCGGCTGGAGAAACGCGACCGCTCGCGGCAATTTTCGCCGGCTTCCTATCGCCCACCCGGCGGAGACTTAACCGGAGCAACAGGCTCCCGACAAGCGCCACCTTCCCGCTACCGCCGCCAGAGCCCTCCAAACCAACTTAAGCTCCCGCAGAACCAATCAGAAGCTTCGGGGTTTTGGGAGCGTCCGCCCACCGCTTAGATCCGGATGGTTGGTCGGACTCAGCGGAGGGCTAGAGAAAGAAGTTGCCGGGCCGGTCGCGACGACTCTCGCCTGGATCAATGTTGGACGGTTCCGACGGTGCTTTTGCAGGAGGCAGTTGGACTTTCTTGTGTTTTTGGGGTTTGTTTGTTTTTTTTTGTTTTGTTTTCTTTTTAATTTTCTTTTGAAGACCTATCGCTTCTCACCCAAGAGGCTTCTTCAGCTCTTGACAGGATAGTGGGGAATGGAATCGATCCTCTGTCAGAGCTGAAGAAGCTTCTTGGATGAAAAGCGATACGTCTTCAAAAGAAAATTAAAAAGAAAAAAAAAACCCAAGAAAGTCCAATTGCCTCCTGAAAAAGCACCTTTGGGACAACCATGACCTGGATGGCTGAGAATCTCTAAAGACTTCAAAACCCTTCTGTTTTGAAAAGGAATGGATAGGAAAAGGAATGAATTTTGAAAAGGAATGAAACTAACCATCGTTTGCTGTAGGAAATGGTTGGCTGCATCCTGGAAACACTTATGCGCCTAAGTAAACAAAGCCCCTGTGAGCTTATAAAAGTTGGTGCACTCAATCCAACCGAGGTTTCCAAGGCTTTGTTCTTCCAGCAGAACCTGGGGAAGAGCTTCTTACAGGTTCTGCTCTACCTACCCCAAAGCTTCCTTTAACTTGTAAAGGACCAGGAAGGGAGTTGCATAAATGTTTCTCATTATATTTGTAAATCCATTGTTGAGATATTAGGGGACTGAAGACTAAAACATGACGGGGAACAGTTGCAGGAGTTGGGTATGTCTAGTTGAATAACTAGGGGTGACGTGATAGCAGTGTTCCAATATTTAAGGGGTTGCCACAAATAAGATGTGGGTCAACATATTGTCCAAAGCACTTAAAGGCAGGACAAGAAGCAATGGATGGAAAACTAATCAAAGAGAGAAGCAATCTAGAACTAAGAGAAAGTTCCTGGCAGAGAGAGCAATAAACCAGTGGAAAGATTGCCTCCAGAAGTTGTGGGTGCTTCAACACTGGAGATTTTAAAGAAGAGATTGGACAATCATTTTTCTGAAATATTATAGGTTTTCCTGCCTGAGCAGGGGTTGGACTAGAAGACCTCCAAGGTCCCTTCCAACTCTATTATTGTTAAATGACTTACATCAAGCTGGCCTTGGACTTGACAGCCCTTTGTCAGACTTTGAAAAAAAAAAGAACCCACAATTGTGTTGCTAGCTGCTATGCAACTCCTTCCAATTTTGTAGTGATCTCCAGTGTAAGTACTAACTGTAATCTAACCATCTTATAGGTGCTTCTTAGCTTATTACACCAATTGGGACTGGACTTGAGTAAAGCAATCATTAATGCCCATGTGACCACTTCATTCAGCAATCACAATAACAACACTCTTGGTTGCAATCATTAAGCAATATAACAGATCATTAAGTGAAGTCCAAGTAAGGACCTTAGGATGCTTTGGGGGGTAGGATGGTCCTGGGAGAGTCCATAGGGGCAGGAGCAATCCTTCATTGGGTTGCATTAACAGAGCTAAAATCTTCATATTCCTGCAGCTCCATTAAGTTTTCCCCTCCCTTTCATTCATTGGGAGGAAATTCTTCATCGCCAATTTTAAAATGTGCAGACTTCAACTCATACATCTTAAAGTTGCCAAGTTTGAAAAGTACTGATTTAGGCTAATATGGTTAGTATTGGTTTCAACTCTGGTTCCAACTGAGAGTTTTTCTTAATCTTAGCTAGTGATATCACAGATATCAAAAAATATCCTGGAAAACAGGATATTTTGCACTGAAAATGTATGCACAATCACTTCATCTCCTCCAATCAATAGTAAGTAGTCTAATTAGGTCTCAAATAGCTTTTAAGTTCCATTTTTGAAGCAAACAACTAAGAGGACCAACAGCCTCTTGTTATTTTGCTACTCATTGAAGATGATCTGGGGCTATTAAGTTATGTAAAGAGATTTAATGAGTTGGATCTTGAACAAAAATGACCCAGATGTTGATGTGAAATATTACAATATTCTTCAAATATTTGAAATGGTGTTATATTAAAGGAGGTTGGAGTTTATTGTCTCTCATTCCAGAGCACAGAAGTCTGGATTTAAGTTTCAGGAAGAAGATTTGAAACAAATTATTTTTTAAAAAGATACTTAACCATTAAAAGAAATTTGACAGTAAAACCAATTAATATAATAGGCTTCCTTCACTGGGTGAATCCAGGCAGAAATTAGATACTCATTCTATGGCATGTTTTAATTTGAATTTCTGTCCTGAGTGGTGCACATGATGATGAAGAAGGAGGAGGAAGAGGAAGAATTATGCATCTTTAACAAAAAAATGTCCCAGATGTTGATGTAGAATATTACAATACTATTCAAATATCCGAAATGGTGTTATATTAAAGGAGGTCAGGGTGCAGTACAGGAAAAATTCAGAATAAAACAAAACTAACATAATTACAAATCAATCCAACATTAGCTCAGAATTCTAAAAACAAAGCAAGAACAACACATTTAAAGCAGTGCTAGGGATAAGATCAAATCTATTTATATCCATAATAATTTAAAACAGGTAATAACAACAGATGCCAACTAAACAGTAATATAAAATACCAAAACTTTAGGATAACCCACTAATCAAATAAAATGGCCTTTAAAACCGTATTACAGTGTAGCAATTGCATTTTTTCTGCAATATATCACTTAATACTTTGCCGCAGAATAATCATAGTAAATTCAAATGTAAATGAGATTCCAGGCAGTTAATTTTAGCAAACCCAGATCACAACTTTTGGGAATATGGCCTCTAGCAGGTATGTGAAAGGGTATTCTGTATTAACCTAATGTTTCATTTTACTGGATGGTATTTACTTTTGAATAAACAGGTAGGGTTAGATTGTGCTAACCTGAAATAACAAAAAAGATGTACAGTAAACATCAGGTTGTCCATCTATTTTTTTGCCAGCCAGATATTGGTAAGGAAGTCACATAGTTACTTTCCAGAGGATATTTGAAAAAACATTTGTAACATAATTTACCTAAGTGCTTTTAACCTAAATGTTTTAAATATAGGTAGTTCTCAACTTACAACAGTTCATTTAATAACTGTTTAAACTTACAACATTAAAAAAATGACTTAGGATCATTTTTCACACTTAACAGATAGAGTTGGAAGAGATCTTGTAGGTCACCTAGTCCAACCCTCTGCCCAAGCAGGAGACAGCTACGACAGTTGCAGCATCCCCATGGTCATATGATCAAAATTCAGATGCTTGGCAACTGACTCATATTTATGATGGTTTCAGGGTCCCAGATCACCTTTTGCGACTTGCTGACAAGCAAAGGCAAACCAGACTCACTCAACAACCTTATTACTAATTCAACAACTGCAGTGACCCACTTTACAGCTGTGGCAAAAAAGGTAGTAAAATGGGGCAAAATTTACTTAAAAAATGATTCACTTAACAAAAAAAAATTGTGGCTCAATTGTGGTCATAACTCAGGGACTACCTGTATTTTTTATGCTACATTTTAGTAACATTCAGATGTCAGACTTCTCTGACACTGAAGTAAATTGCACTATTAATGCAGAAATTGACACTTAGTACAATGGTAGCTAGTCATAACTAAATAAATCTTGTTTTTAAAGCAACAAGAACCATTTATGATAATAGATTTTTCTCGGAACTTAATACTAGGCTGATAGGAGAGGACCATATTATGTAGTCATGATGTTAAGAATTCTAGAAGTCCAAAATATTTTGAAGCTCCATATTTAAAAACAAAGAAACAAACTGGTTGAACATTGCTATGCCAGAAATGACTGCTTTCAGATTTTGGCTGAAGAGTTTGCTGGTTTACTTCTGTTTCTCCTGTTTTTGCCCTAGGAAAGCCATCTATTCAATGATGCCGGAATCACCTTGTGATAAAAACTGAAGCAATATACTGCATAATAGTAAGAGAAACAGAAAATGTTGGCCATATCCTAGGGGATATGTTTCACGGTAATAGGAATGTGTTCAAACCACTCTTGCCTTAAATCTTTCATACATTTATTTGTTTATTAAATTTAGAACTCCATGGCTCTCTGGATAGCAGACATTAAAAAATAGTAAGAACAACAAAAACAAGAATAGAATCTGACCTGTCCAGTACAATTTCAGTACATAAAGACTGTATTCAAAAGTTTTACAGTGGTTGTTAAAAATCTGGTAATTGTATTCAGACAACCTGTTTAGCTTAGTATGAACCTTGATTTATTTTTCTTGTGACAGCATATTTGGTCCCCCAATCCTGTTGCATTTGTTGATAGAAATAGAAAAAAAATATATTTAAAGCAAAGCAATGGAGGTAGAAATCACTGTAAACAAGCTACTATGGATATCCTGAGACAGCCATGAATTCAGTCCAACTTTCAATCCAAGTTGACAATTATAAATTTGCAAGGATGGAAGTTCGACATTCCACATAATTTTTTTTAATATATTCTTCTTTATTATGCATTCTACTTGCACAAAATAGAGAAGACCCAGAGAAATAATTTGATTTAGTGGAAATAGCATGTGAAGTCAGCTATAGTATTCCATCTATTTTCACTTTTGGAAGGTTCTCTTCAACAATTAGACAAGATGCAGGATGTGGACAATGATGGTGCCAAACATTTGTACCATACAAGGAGCACTGACTCCAAGCTTGTTCAATAATTAAGTCCAGCATTCAAACCAAAGCAGTACAGACTCACACAGGGTGCAAGATAGTAGAGGACCATGGCTAGGTGGTTCAAAAAACAATTCCATATCTGAATTAATGCTAAGAAAATAATCTACTTTTTCTCTTGCTCTTTCTTGGAGTCCAAAGTACATCATAGTACGGATGGTTTGGCTGCAAATGTTGAATTTGGTTTAACTTCATCTCAGTTAACTTTTGACTAAAGGTAATTGACTGGATCAATGGAACCTTTTGTGGAGTTTCCACAATTCTCAGTGCTTCCATTCAAACCAAGTTAACATAATGTGAACACAGAGCTCATGTGGGAAATCTCTTTTGTGGTTCAGAAGTGGAACATAGGAAAAACTTTAGATAGCTTGTAGCAGTCCATTTGGAGAAGTTGATCCTGGTTCCTTAAGTCTCATATTTTACTATCGCATAACACTAAGTAGCATAGAAAGAAGAGGGTTGATAGTATGAACAAGTTGTGGTATTAGGACTAGAGAAACCAAGATTCAAGTCTTATCTCTGTTGGTGACTTTGGGCCAGTCACTTACTCTTAGCCTAACCGACCTTACAGAACTGCTGTCATGAATTCCCAGGAAACCTCGCTTGCTCCTTTAGATGAAAAGCAGGATATACATTTATTCACCTAGCTGGTTTTCATGGTTGAGGTAGGACTAGAACTCATGGTCTCCCAGTTTCTAGCCTCTAGGCTAAACTGGAAATATACTCAAAAAAATTTCCCTAGGGTTTGTCCATATAGATTGACATCACAAGTCAATCATGATGTTTCTTTCTTGGAATTTCCTTGTGCAGCATATTTAATACAAATTGCAAGAATTACCCTTGTTCAGAATGCAGTTGTCCTAACATAGTCCAGATAAGTAAACAGATGCACATCATAATTTCTGATTCAAATGTTTATTATTGAATATTAATAAATATTACTAATTCATTAACTTTAATACAGATGTCCACTATGGTGGATTATCATCATTTTATAGAATATTAGATTAAAGCAAAAACAAGCTAAAGGAAGACAGCCCAGAATAAAAACAAACATTAAAACAAAGCACAATCACCCAGAAAGCAACCAGGTTAATCCCAGAACTGAGAACAAAGCCAGGTTTTTAAAGGCTTTTTGGAATCCCAGAAGAGAGGACACCATGTGTATCTCTGGGGTGCTGTTCTAGAAGGTGGAGGCTTCAACAGAGAAGATACTCCCTAGGTGTTTTAGAATAACAGCCTTTAATCAATGAGACCTAGAATGTACCTACTCTACCTGAATGTACTGGGCTGGCAGAAAATGGTACTTCTGGTATAACTAAGTCCTATGCCATGAATGGTATTAAACATCCAGCCTTTTAAATCGTACATGAAAGCGAACAGGGAAAATAAAGATGGCATCATGCAAATACAGAAAAATCAGAAAATCCTGTTCCATATTTGTTTTGCCAGTTCAGGGGAAAAAATATTAGCAAGTACTACAGCACATAGAGAAGAAAAACATATTGTTTTGCAGTTTTATAAACAGCTTAATAGACAATGAGCGTGCTTCTTCTCATATAGGATATGCCAAAGCAGAGTTGGGGCATCTTAATCTCTAAAAAGCGGGAGAAAGATAGATAGATAGATAGATAGATAGATAGATAGATAGATAGATAGATAGATAGATAGATAGATAGATCAGCTTTAATTCAATGGTCTCAAGCAGGGCAGATATTTTAATCTTCAGTCATTGCTGGGAAATGTAAATGAAATAATTAGAAATTGACAGGTTTGGTGATCATGCATCCTAACACTAACAAATTGTCGGGGCAAGAAATGACAGCTATTTCATATATATTTATCAGGAGGCTTAGAAGATCTAACACTTACAGTGCCCAATAACAGCAAAAATGGTAATGCTACAGGTTAGAAACACTGCTGATTTTTAAGGCAATATGCATCCCTGAAGTTATGCAAATCACATTAATGTGCAAATGAGATTAATGGTTCAAGGCTACATATAAGCTCAAAGATAAGTCTGATTATATTGGAGGGTTCCAAAATTCAGAGCTGCACACATCTTTAAAGGATAAAATTGGCAGAATTCCTAACCTATCTTTCCATGTTCTTTTCTTCCCTGGGAGCCCTCATGGGAAGATAAGTTGCTAAAACTCACAAAAGTTTAAGCTTTACCCTGGATGCACACATGTATTGCTTCAAAATTAAAAAGAGAAAGAAAACTTCTTGATATTCAGAGGCGTCCATTCCTAACCCCATGGATCTGAAATGATGAAGTATTGCAACATCATAACACAAACATTATCTTTTCTGTTGCCCACAAGTACACAAGGGGCAAAGCTGTTATTGTAATGTCACAATGCAGGTTTTATTGTGTGCCTCCTTCTTCCTATCCCACTGCAGATCCCTATGCCAGAAAGGAAAGGCTAGGTCACACTGGCCGACGGATGCAAAACGTATGCAAAAAGGACACAGCGGACGAGCAAATTTTTGGGGGTGGCTCCATCTGTTGTCATCCGCTCCAAAAAGTGGCAAAAATTTGCATAAACAGAACGGANGTACCTTTTGTTTCCTCCCTCTTTCCGTTTTCAGCTGCAGCGGATGTGAGTTGCAAGGATGCCCAGAGAATGCAGAGAGTATACAGCGGACGTTTAACGGATGATAAACATAGAATGTTTGTTGCTCGGATGTCACAGATTTACATTGTACACAGCGGAAAGTTCATCTGCTCAAAAAGTTTTGTGCAGCTCAAAACTTCTTGTGCGGATGAAATCGCAGTGGACGGATGCTCGAGGGATAGAGCGTATGAAACACGTATGCAATGAGTACACAATGGATGCATAGCGTTTTCCAATGGATGGCAAGCTTTTTTTAACATGTTGCATCCTCTTTGCATCCATTGGTGCAGTGTGACATGGGCTGAAAGTACACACCCAGGAATGAGGTGTAGACAATTTAGTAAATTCTAAAGCCAGGTTAACAAATACTCTTACAACAGGCCGAAACAAGCCATGTGGAACTATCCAGTGGCAATTTATCTTAGCTGTGCCTAAAATTCTGCACATATACGGCCAATTTGTTCAATGGGGCAGACCTGTGAATGAAGTGGGCATAGGCTTATCTTGCTGTGTGGTTCTTTATGTATGTGGTTCTTGTACATTTGAGATGCATCCCTTTTTGTTCTAATCACCGTTCGCTGAATAATTCACAAGAGCTGATTCAGCACATAACATTAAGCCAGCAAAACCCCAGTTGCCCACCTCTGGCTTGTAGGTAGAATCAGTACTTCGAGTTCCAAGGAATTATTTTAGACCCAATCTAGTTATTTGGACAGATACCTACAGCAAACTAGAATGAATGAAGATGACATTTTGGGCGACTTCTTATCAGACTAAGCAATTGTTTACAGGCTGCATTATTGCAGTGCACACTATTTGGGCTACATGTTGTCTTTGCTTTATGCACATAGTGCAGAAATCTAACTGCAAAGCTGTTAAGTAGGACAGATAAATAAGATCAAGTAGCAGTAATCTTGAAAACACTTGGACTGCTTGCTTCTGAGCAGCCTGGATTAATCGTTGAACTAGTGCAGAATGCTTACATGAATCTGAGTTCCTGAAAGACAAACTTTCTGAAACCAGCCAATCTGTGCTGAAATCAGTGAAAGAGGTTCTTGTTCTTCACCTCATGCTTGTCAAACTTTCTTTGTTCTTTTTTAAAATATATATTTATTATGTTTTATCCATGAGAATAAAATACAAAAAATAATAAAAAAATCATCCAACAGTTATAACAATAAAAACAAATAACAATAAAACAATAATAACAATAAAAATGTATAAAAAAGAAAGAAAATGACCGAAACATCCACACGTCATTGTAGTTCTGTTAAAGTTGTAGCAACGTTTCAGCAGAATCTCATCTGCCATCATCAGGCTTCTGTA
>BHFT01068280.1:0-41845 GCA_004320025.1 Laticauda laticaudata
TTGTTTCTGGTGTTGTTTGTAGTTTTATGAGTTGGTTGGTATGTGGTGTCTGTCTTGAAGGTGGTCTGTGTTTCAGCTCTCCGACAGAAAGTTTGTTTGATTTTTAGTCCCAAAGTAAGGGTGGAATCTTTGTTGCTTAGTCTGAAGGTGAAGTTAAGGGAGTTTCTTTTGATTTGGTTCTAGAGGAATCTTTTTGGTGTGAAGGGTTCATTTCTAACAATACAATTTGATGGCCAATTTTCCTGTTTATTTTTTAGGAATGCGTTTTGGTGGCTGCTGTGTGGCATGTGGAATTTCCTATGGAAGCATTATGGGGATTAAATATTTATCTTGGCAAGTTTCAATTAGGAAGGTGATGGTTCATACCAAAATCATGCAAGCTCTTTGGTTCCACTTTCGAGAGTTTTTCATAAGTCGCTGGTGTCAGATGGTGGGATTTTAGCCAATGAGAAATAACACACCCCCACCCAATTCAGAAGACACAAGTCCAGATTGCCCGGGCCACTCAATCAAGTCACACTTCCCTACGTGATCAGCTTTAAGCTCAACATTACTCTGAGAGCAACAGAGCTGGAAGAAACAAGCCTGAAAGATGATTGAATGAGACTTCATTCGAAACGTTGCTGATACTTCCAAATTTTACGCGGGAGAAAACCCAAATAACCAAAGATCCACATACAAATACCCGCAAAAACCTCAGAAAACATATATATATATGTGTGTGTGTGTGTGTGTGTGTGTGTGTGTATACACACGCACACATATATATGCATATATGTGTATATGTATATGTACGTATAGATTCCATTGATTGGTAACTTTGTCATATTTAGATTATTTTTCCATCAAATGACTGGATATTAGGGGAAAAAAACATTTGTTGTAGAACAGCGGTGCCATATTGGCAACCTGCAAGCCAAATGTGTCATGCGCAGGCCACACCCACCCCAACTTCATGAAGGGAAAAAAGTTGCAATTCATCACGTGATGCCAATGTGACGCAGTGAATTTGACACCCATGTTGTAGAAGATGATTAGAGAAGAAAACTCCTTTATGTAACACATAGTTAAAGTATGAAATTTGTTATCATAATCTGCATCATGATGACGTCATAGAAATGATGACCAAGACCTAAGCTGCCTTTGATAAGAAGCTGGCCAAATTAACTGATTATCCAATCGATGATCAAGGTTTGCTAGAAAGAATGGCGTCATTATTAATTCAGTATTTAAAGTAATTTGTTTTATGTTAATACTTGCTGAGAGACATGAATAAAGATATACTATTACATTCAGATTATGCTTGTGAGCTTCCATATAGCAGTCTAACATGATCGGTCTGATACACATAGATGCTATTATTGTGTTTTTATATTTTATGTGAGAGTGTATTTAGGAATATTACATAGATTTGATTATTTTTAAGTGAAAATAGAACTTGTTTAGAGAATAGGACAGATGAATTATAATATTTGTGGAATAATATATCCAGGAAGGGAAAGGAAGAGGTAAAGCAAAGGGACCCCTTCCTCATAGATCTGGCAACTAAAATAGAGTTATATGCCTTTTTCATTTTAATTGAGCTGCTTCAACTACCTTCCTTTCTTCCCTCCCTCTCACCTTTATTTTACCTTGCACTTGTATCACTGGGAAGAAGTAAACTATTTCAGCTCTAGTGCTGGTACAGTTTTGCTCCATTTCATGAGACCTGGATCCTACAGTGCTTTGGACCTTATCAAATTAACTTACATTGATTTCAGCTGACCTTTCCTTGGAGTCAATAAATCCTCCTTCAATAGATCATATCTGTTTTATTATTTTTACATATTATTCTAGGTCCATCGAGATTAAGAGTAATCTGCATTTGAAATTTATATTCTCGTATTCCAGCTGTTTCCTCATGATGAGTTACCATCATGTTTACAATCTTTTTAATGCACTTTTCCTGCATTTTGTTGACTGAATTCAAAAATGCCTTTTTATTTGTTTGGAAAGTTAATAAGAGTAAGAGTGCTTTCTCTCACCACAAATTATGACTTGTGATGAAGTCTGAATGAGCTATTTATTTATTTATGAAAAATTATATGGCCATTCAAAGCACCCTCAGTGACTCCAGGTGGCTTACAATCTGAAAACAATAAAAAAGGAATAATTCTCCATCTCCGTGGTGACAACAACCATGTGAGCCATTATCTGGACCACACCACTCTGGGGTTCTCAGGTCCATTGGCAAAACTAGATATTCAGGACCTTATGAAAAAGTGTGATAAGCAAATCTTATTTTCATGGGGATAATGTTCCACAGGGAAGGAGCCATCAGAGAGAAGCCCTTCTTCTTGGTCCTACCAGATAGACTTCCTTAGGGAGAGAACTTATAGCATTCCTGACTCTCCACTCCACTCTGGTTGGATAGATGTGACCAGGAACAGAAGATTCTTCAAATAACCTAGTCCAAGCCATATAGGCCTCGAAAGAGGCAACCAGCACCTTGAATTGGATCCAGAAACAAATCAGTTGCCAATGCAGTTCCCACAAGAGATATAACAACATGTGCATATCTAAATGTGCATAAAATAATGGTATGCCACATTTACAAGGTGGCAGCTTCCAGATATTGAAGCTTCCAGATATTTACAAGGACAGCCCCATGTATAGAACATTGCAATAATCAAGATGGAAGGTAACTAGAGCATGAATGACTATGAACAGGGATTGTTGGTCCAGGAAAAGGCATAACTGATGCATAATCTGCAGTTGCTTAAAATCCCTCCTGGCCATTACTGCCATTGGTTCCCAAGCAAGAGTTTTTAGCCTAAAAGACCCTCTAGAATATGCCCAGGATCTGTCAGGAGCAGTTCCATCCCATTCAAGACCAAAGACGGCAATTCTCTATGGACCAAAGAACCCCAAACCAAGAACCATTATGTTTTGCTGTGTTTAGTTTCAGCCTCTTGCTTCTCATCCAGCCCTTAAAGCCTCCAAGCACTGTCATGGCATTGCTTAACGCACCATGGGACAAGGCATACAGCTGGGTGGTATCAGCATATAGATGAAATCTCAGCCTGTGGTGGTAGATGATTTCACCGAGCAGCTTCATGTAGTTAAACAAAAATGAGAAAGTACCAACCCCAACCACTGCACTCATTATGACTGAATAAGGAAACATATGAAGCATTGGAAGAAGGAAAAAGAGGAGGAGAAGAAGGAGAAGGAGAAGGAGAAGGAGAAGGAGAAGGAGAAGGAGAAGAAGAAGAAGAAGAAGAAGAAGAAGAAGAAGAAGAAGAAGAAGAAGAAGAAGAAGAAGAAGAAGAAATGTGAACAATAAGAAGAGAACAACAAGAAGAGGTGAACAACAACAGCAGCAGCAGCAGCATTGGCAACATGACCAGTGAAGAAGCTGCTGGGAATTATGGTTCCACTGTATCTGGAAGGCTACTGGTTTTCCTCCCTGAAATACAGAATTGTGTGGTTGCAGCTCTGTGATCTTGCTTCTCAACTCTCCACTTGTAATGCGAATGCCCCCATTTTTCTACACAAATATATCATTATCCCCACTCCATCAGATCATTTGAAAGCAAACGCTGTAAGTTCCTTAAGCAAACATTCATATGAGATGCCTTTTTCCCCCTAGAGGCCTGCACCCTTTGTGCCAAAAAGGGCATTAATGCATTCCCTTTGCTGTGGGTTTGTAATGATGTGTGGAGAATGTACCCAGATGGGTCACCCTCCTTCTTCTCCTCCTCCGCTTTTTTGCTTCTTGAATTTGATTCCCTGCAGCTGGAGGCAGGCATTTTGCAGGTGCTTGCTGATCCTTATTAGATTATTCATAACTGTTTTTAAGTTCTTGAGAGGCAACTAAAACCATGTGGAAAAGATGGATCATGATGACTGGAAGTTCTGCTGACACCTATTTCCAGGTTATGGTTCTCTGTTTTCACTCATCTTATACAAAGTGCCATTGGTGTATGTGTAGAGTGTTGCTTAAAGATATGCAGAGGACTGCAAAAATGCCACCGTTACGCAAAGAAGCAATCAGGACGAGCTGGCACTACAAAAATGAATCACAAAATTTGAGACCAGAATTTCTCTTGCTAAGCAAGGCGGTTTTGTTTAGCGAGTCGTGCTTAATTTTCCAAAATTTTTTGGACCATGGTTACTAAGCGAATCACTGTAGCTATGCATGATGAAGCCATTAAGTGAATCTCACCTCCCACATAGAGTTTGCTTGTTAGAAGCTGGCTGGGAAGGCCTCGAATGGTGATCACATGACCCTGGGACAATGCAACCATTGTAAGTATATGCCAGTTGCCAAGCACCCAAGTTTTGATCACATGACCTTGGAGAATACTATGATGGTCAAAAGTGCAAGGACTGGTTGTAACTCACTTTTTCCAGTGCCGTGATAACTTTGAATGGTCACTAAAGAAATGATTGTAAGTTGAGGACTACCTGTATTAAGATTTTCCCCTAAGAAGTGTGACCGAAAGAGACATTAGCAATATCCCATACCTACTTTAAATTATACTTGAAAAGCTTGTCCAGTTTCTATAAAAATGTCTTACAATAGAATAGAATAGAATAGAATAGAATAGAATAGAATAGAATAGAATAGAATAGAATAATAGAGATGGAAGAGACCTTGGAGGTCTTCTAGTCCAACCCCCTGCTTAGGCTGGAAACCCTATACCATTTCAGACAGATCATTATCCAATTTCGTCTTAAAAACTCCCAGTGTTGTTCTGGAGACAAGTTGTTCCACTGATTAATTGATCTGTCAGAAAATGTCTCCTTAGTTCTAGATTGCTTCTCTCCATGATTAGTTTCCATCCATTGCCTCTTGTCCTTCCCTTGGGTGCTTGGATAATAAACTGACTTCCTCTTCTTTGTGGCAACCCCTGAGATACTGGAACACTGCTATCATTCTGTTATTCTCCCTGTCTTAAGAAAGTTAGGTCTAAAACTTCTCAGAGATGTATCTTATCTATCTTTGAAAAGAGATTTATTATCTCTATGCTGAAGATGTCAGGCAAAATTCCTTCCTTAAAAAAAAGGAAGTTAAAATAATTAGTAAAAGTTGTATCATTGAGCTTAAGACATGTCATGGATTTATAGACATTTCCAAAAATAGGTTGATGGGTATGTAGGATTCTGAAGTTTGATTTTACTATATTTTTTAGATTGCAAAGTAGGTGATAGAAGCTTCGGAGGCTGTATCTTCAAATCTTTGGTGGAAAAGGTGGTAATGCACCCACGCAACAATTCCCTTTAACTGTGTGGCTATTGGATTATACTCCATTTTGGCAGTATCAGGCTGTGGTTGATGCTTTTCTGCTCCCACAGATTTTAGTAGGTGGCTTTTTAACAAGAGGAAAAAGAGTATAATAGGATTTCTTCACCTACTGCTTTATCTGTTGCTCAAACTGGGATGGGTGGATCCATTGCAGATTCTACTTTTGTGGCCCATTAAAGTTTTATTAAATTAAGGCTTCCAAATTTGATGCTGGCTCAAATGAATCATCCTGTTTGGTTGAAACAGTCTAAGGTGCCTGAATTTTGAATCAGATTTGACAGGTTACAACCATTTACCTGATCTGTAACGTGACCATATGTTTTAGGTTGCAATCCATATTTTAAAAACACTCTCTGTGTGTATGAGAGAGTTTATATTTTATTATAAAATACGTATGAACAATGTAAAATATAATATTTACAATTTGATATATCAGGAGATACTATTGTTTCTTTTCTTCTGTCTTTCTCATTTGTTCACTCATCTTTCCCATCCAAACTCCCTCCCTCCCTTCTTTCCTTTCTCTCTTTCTCTGTCTTATATTCATATTTGCATGAATTCACTCACATATCAATTATCCTGAAAGCATTCTTACACCTACCTGCCATTTCTCTCGTTTATTCATCCATCCATCATCTATTCATCTCTCTCATGAAAATACACATGAACACTATTTCCCTGCAAAATCAGATTCTCTCACACCAGAACAAAATTCTGGTTCAAAAGCATTGTTTCTCTCTTTCTGAAGTGAGCATTTATTGAACTGAATCTTAATAGACAACAAGACAGACACAAATAGAACAGCACTGTTTTTCCTCAGATGACAGATATTTTAAAGCACGGATGTCAAACTCACTGCATCACGTTGCCATTACATGACGTATCATTACATTTTTTTCCCTTCACAGACCTGGGGTGGGCATGGCTTGCGGGGGCCACCAGTTATACACCCCTGCTTTAAAGTATAGTTATTTCTTCTTTAACTTCCTCTCCTACTTCTCAGGTGGTAATCTGCCAGTCACAGGAAAAAAAAAATTTATTTGCTGGAGTGTCCTAACAAAATGTCCCCTTCAAAGTAGGACTGCGATAGAAGGCACCACCATGCAGTGTTTGTGTACATTTTGTTTGTGGTCTCTGTAGTGGTCCTATTACAAATGGCTTCCAGAACATATGTTATAGAAACCACTGGGTTACCCATACCCAAGGATCAATTTGCAGTAAGAGAATCAGGTGAAACAAAGATGAAACTAGATCAGATAAGATACTCAACATACCGCAGAAAGAGTCTCAATAGCGGAAGTTCAATTCTTCAAAAACAAAGACAATTCTTGGATGAGAAGTGAAACATTTCTAAAAAACCCTAAAATGAAATGAAATAAAACAAAAACCAAGAAAGTCCAGTTGCCTTTTGGAAAAGTGCATTTGGGACTGTATATAGTAGGGCATTGTCCATATGAACAGCCATAGCTAGTAGAAAAATCTATTAATCTCAGTATACCCATACATGCATTTTTCTATGAATGTGAAAAACAACATTCATACATTGATATATATTACATATACATAGGTGAGAGTCATGTTGACTTTATAGTCAAATAAATATATAAAAAGTTGGCTTTCAAAAAAACTGTGTCTATGTGTATGTGTGTGTGTGTGTGCATACATATATATATAGTATACATGTGTATGTGTATACCTTAAATATATGTATATACAAAAATGTACATACACATACACAAACAGACTGAGAGACATTTTTTGGTGAAAAATAAGTTAAGTTGCATTGTCATTGGGTGCTATATTTGTGCCAAGGAATGTGTGATAAGAAGTATATAATAACACTTTTGAATTTCAGAAGGAAAAAAAGTCATCTGTGTTTTCAATGCCTTTCAAGGCATGCTTTTCTTTCAAGCAGAATCTTCAACAACAGTTTCTTAGTAGATCAGATGATCCATATCCCACCCACCATATTGAATTCAGGAAAGGAGACAGGGGGGAAAAGTTAACATCTGTTAAAGAAACTGATTTGTTTGGATAGTTCTGAATCGCTGGTATTCAAGGCGCATTATATGGTACATATGAAGGAAAAGCACTCCTGGTTTTGATTTGAAGTAGCCACATCAAATTGGTTCATTAAACCAGGCTGCAGTATTTAGGGAGAGGATTTTTTTTTTTAAACATAGACTGTTGAAGGAAAAGATTTCTATAAATTTCTCCAAAATAAAGGTATTGGGTGTTATGCACCGATTCAGGTTTTTTGGGACAAAAACATTCAGTTCAGGTAACCAACTTTGGAAGAAACTGTCAAGATGTCTCAATCTGTAACTTGTTACAGCGCAGTTTGTCTTTTACAGGAAATTGCCCAGATGATATTTGCTGTTAGGCAGGAAACAAATATTGGAAATAAAATAGGCAAAGAATGTTTCAATCTGGAAAAAATAATATTTTTATTTTATGTTAGAAGCACAGCATAGTACAACTTATGTGGTGTGGTTCGCCAGCAGCCAGTGCAGATGGCAGCACAATTGGACAGTGAGGAAGAAAGGGGACCAGTCAGGGAATCTGGAGAGGACTTGGACAAGGGACCTGCGTCTGATGCAGGGATGGGGCCAGGACCATCTGGGAGTGGGGTGCTGCCTTCGAAGCCTTTGGAGTCTGGCAGCAGCAAAGCAGAGGACCCAGTGGATCCTGTTCCCAGTGCATGTGTGCACAGAGCTGCTAGAAGGTGATAGCAGCTGAAACAAAAGGGGCGACTCAGGAGTAAGGATGGGAGATGATTGCCCCTCCCATAAGGAATAAAAGTCAGACCTAGATAAAGAAATCTTTGCAGGAAGCAAAGTAGTTCAATCGGTTCCGAGTCATCCTTGAAGCTTTGTGTATTTTGTTGGTTTTTCTTGTACTTTGGTTGGTTTCTTTTCTAGTTAATTGGATACTTCTGTTTGTGTCAGTACTCCACAGAACTAAAAGGTGTGTGCTTATCTTGGGGGATTGTTTAAGATTAATTCTGGCTGGAAATGAAAACAATCCCCAGCATTGCAATAAAATAGGTTTTGCTTTTAAAACAAGCTTGTGAATAATTACAGTTTGCGAAGCCTGGGCCAAAAAATTATGACCTTTCTTTATTGCTACACATTTTGGTTTCAGGATTGCCCTACTGAATATCTTCCATCATTTGACATTTTCAGTTGCTACCATTGCAACAACTTGTCCAGCTCCATCAGTAACACCTCCCCTAGGTGTCTCTTTGCAATAAATAAACAAACCAGAGGTGGTATTCAGCAGGTTCTGGCCAGTTCTAGAGAACTGGTAGTGGAAATTTTGAGTAGTTCGGAGAACCGGCAAATACCACCTCTGACTGGCCCCACCCAGATCTATTATCTGCTTCCCGAGTCCCAGCTGATCGGCTGGGTCTTCTTTTTTTCCCCTGCACAGGACAACAGAGCTGGAAAGCAGGTTAGTAGGGTGGGGAGGGAATGGAGATTTTGCAGTATCCTTCCCCTACCATGCCCACCAAGCCACACCCACCAAGCCACGTCCACAAAACCGGTAGTAAAAAAAATTGAATCCCATCACTGAATCAAACATCCAAACATAAAGTATACCTGGTGGATCAGCATTCTAAGCAGTTGGCTCTATTTGCCAATATAGGTGATCCTTGACTTACAGCCATTCATTTAGTGACTGTTCAAGGTTACAACAGCATTGAAAAAAGTGACATGACTGTTTTTCACATTTGCAACGTCCACTTGATCACGTAATCAAATGTTGAATGCTTGGCATGTATTTATGGTGGTTGCAGTGTCCCAGAGTCAGGTGATCATCTTTTGTGACCTTCTGACAAGCCAAGTCAATGGAGAAGGCAGATTCCCTTAACAACCATGTTACTAACTTAACTGCAGTAATTCAATTAAAAAGTGTGGCAAAAAGGTCATAAAATAATCGGGAAGAGAGAATCTAATTGGCTTCTCCTACGAACACATTCTGCAATACATAAAAGTATAGGAGTGGAGTGGGCAATGATAATTTTGCTGGCACAAGGACAAAAGGCAAGGTTTTAAAATTCCTTGAGCTCTTTGTTATGTATTAGGGAATCCACTGTGCTTGCATTGTAAATAGTAACCTACAAACTAAGGCTTGTATTAAAATTTTACTTAAGATCTTTAGTCAAGATGAGTTAAAATTTTATGATCAGAGAAATGTTATATTCCCTCCCACCCAGATAAATGAGACAGGAAACAGGACTAGATGAACCAATTTTATTTTCGGATAAGGTTCATTAACAAAGTTAATTGTGAATCTGAAGCCACAAACTTTCTTCCACCACTTTTAACTGCTTGATCCATTAGGGCAGGTCCTTCCTAAATTTCTTGCTCTGATCATTAAGCCACTGGAGGCTCCTGCTTCTCTTGTCTAATTGCTTTCTAGGCAGCATTCTCTTCCCTTCTTTCCTCAAGATCATTTTCATTTTGTCACCCTCCCATTCAGACTCATCCTCCCCTTCGAGTTCCCAGGGAAACTAAGTTATGGACTATGAGAAAGAAATGTAGTGGTGCCACTCCCCTCTTTTCCCCTGCAACTCCCTGTAAGCAGACGAGGTATCCTATAATCTATCTACTCCATTTGAGATGGCTACCACCCTTCCCTGCTGATCTTCCTCTCCATATTTTTATGCCTGATGTGGAAGGAGCTGGTCCATTTCTCACTTATTTAGTCTCTTGGTATACAACCCTCCATCTCATAGTCGGGCACTTCCTGCTCATCCCAGTCAGTGCTCAGTTCTTGAAAGGCCACTGTCTCCCTAGTATGGGGTTTGTTGGGATACTGGTTGTAAAAAAATTGTGGTACAAGACATCTGTTGTAACCTCCCATGATCCTTCAGAGTCTGTGTAGCTTTTCCAGGGTATTAAGTATTTGATCCACTTCCTTCTGAGTCTTGAATGTATCAGTGCTTCCACATCATACTCTTCCTCCCCATCTACTAGAATGGAAGGGGGGTTGCTGTCTGGGAACATAGTCAGGAGGGGTGGTGAGGACTCTTTCACAAGCAATGTCCAATAGAATAGAGGGTGAATTTTACCTGATGCTGGCAACTGCAAATGAAAAGTTACTTGATTGATTTGCTTAGTTACTGGGAAAAGACCAATAAATTTTTAGTCCAGTTTCTGAAAAGAGCTCAGAATTAAAATAAATTGTATAGCAAGGGGGAAAGCTAGCATTGTTGATTTACTGAATATTTGTCAATGTTCAACTGGGCGGGGGATAATAGGTGTTTTTCTCTTTTGTCCTTTTCACTCACATCTTTTTTTAAAAAAAATTTGCCTAGTTTTGTTTTGTCTTTTTAATCTTTTGTCTTTTTCTGAATAAAATAAAATATATTTTTTTAAAAAATAAAAACTTTGTATAAAGCCACACTGAATCTCCCTCTGTGGTTCTTGCCTGGTCTATGTGCATTTCCTGCCTTTTTGTAATATAGTCTTTGCTAGCTCCAGCTGTTTCTTTCAAAGCATTGGGCTTCTTGGCTCTCATGTCTAATTGTTTCCTAGGCAGCATCTCTTCCCTTCTTTCCCCAAAGTCATTCACACATTCTATTACATCCTGTGACCACAAAACTTCTCATCACATGTTCCAAGTTGCTTTTTTAATATAATATTAAAAGTCTATATTTTACCTTGAAGGGAAAATTGAAAAAAATAATGATATTCCCCCAATTCTTTCTGCAAGAAGCTGTGTAGATTTCTTATAGCAAAACCAATAACCTGTTAATCCTTAAGGTGCCCCATGTTCTCTGTCATTCTTCCTGATAAGGTACACTGGACAGCCTTAGTAGCACCTGGTTTGATTGGCTGCCCATCTTAGTGGCAGCACGCCAGTACTGATGCTTTTTTTCTTATAATCATAGTCTTACAAAATTGATGAGCAACTTAACGACCTCACTGAGAAATTTTTGAGAAATAAAAAATGAGCCATACCCAGTGTTATGTGGTTTATTTCTAAGGATAGAAGTACAAGTATGAAGTTAAGGGCTATGATGAAAAAAAATACTTTCATTGTTATTTAAAATCAAGTGCCTAGATTGCTTTAATAGTTTCCACATCACTTCCCTCCCTTCCCTAATTTCTAAGCTCTTCAGGATGAAGGAGGTTGATATCTTTCTTGATCTGATGCTTTCACAATTGTACCTTATTAGTTGCTTGCGACTTGTACTATGTACTAACATCAAAATCAAATGGAAGCAAAGTTAGTGCTCTATCTCCCCCCATAAAATACACCCTGTGACTTCAAGCAGCTGATTATATGAGCATAAGGAAGCAGTTTAATGACAGGTTCAATAATTAATAACTAACTCCCTGGAGAAATTTGAAAAAAAAAGTTTTGTTACTCAGTGAAGTTATCAGGAAATGCTTCTAGAGCAGGGCTGTCAACCTCACAGGCCATGGGCCAGATGTGCCAAGCAGTGGCCATGGCTGATTTCGTGAAGGGGAAAAACATCAATATACAACATGTGATGCTGCCGTGATGCCACAAGTTTGGCACCCCTGTTCTAGAGGAAGGGGTGATTATTGGGAAGGTGATTATTTGATTTTTGAAAGAAAAAGTTACTAAAAGCAACTATTTAAACCAAAAATTCTGTTAATATTTTTGCCAGAGCAGAGTTTATAAGCAATAGCAAGAGCACTTAGACTTATATACCACTTTATAATGCTTTACAGCCCTCTCAAAGCAGTTTATAGAGTCAGCATACTGCCCCCCAAAAATTGGGTCCTCATTTTACCCACCTCAGAAGGATGGAAGGATGAGTCAACCTTGAACCTAGTGGGATTCTATCTGCCAAATTGCAATGGGAGTAGCTTGCAGTACTGCAGTCTAACCACTGTACCACCGAGGCTCATATTTATAATTATTAAACTTATACCTGTTGAAGAGGCAGTATATCTCTAAATGTCAGATATGGAGATACAGCAATAAGAATGAGTAGAAGGGAATGAGTTATAATATAGTGAACCAAAGGAAAAGAAGATGGACTCCCTTTCTATTTGCTCTTCCATAAACTAAGCTCATTTTCTTTTTGCACGTGGGACCAGTGAACAAGATGCATGATGCACATAACTTCATTCAAACTTAAGAGTTTGGTAATGCCACCAACCCACCTTCTTCAAGATGGGATCTGCTACCTAGGTCACTGCCTCTTTCTGCCACACAAAACACCCAGCCACCAGGGAAGACAATTGCTTTGAAGTAATGGATGCTGGACAGTGATGGGATTCATTTTTTTTTACTACCAGTTATGTGGGCGTGACTTTGTGGGTGTGGCGTGGCTTGGGCATGGCTTTGTGAGCGTGGCAGGGGAAGGATACTGTAAAATCTCCATTCCCACCCCACTACTGGGGGAAGGTTACTGCAAAATGCCCATTCCTTCCCCATCCCACTAACCTGCTTTCCAGCTCCATTCTCCTGTGCGGGGCAACAAAAGAAGACCCAGCCGATCAGCTTGGATTTGGGAGACAGAGAATAGATGGGGTTGGATGCAGTCAGAGGTGGTATTTGCCGGTTATCCGAACTACTCAAAATTTCTGCTACCGGTTCTCCAGAACTTATCAGAACCTGCTGAATACCACCTCTGATGCTGGACTAGATGGACCTTGATCTGATCTTGAAAGATACATTTAACAGAGTAAGAAAGATTCTTGAAAGAAATCTTGTTCACATTCCCAAATAACTATGGAATAATATTCTTTAGAGTCAGCCAGTACCTTAGTACTTTGGGAAACTACATAAATTCAGTATTTAGGGAAACTTCTGTCTCAACATAACTAGAGAGACAGTTTGCAAATATCTGAAAAGAGCCTGGATGGGGAGGAGACCCTTAACGATAATGTAAGTGGTATCATCAAACCACTTCACATTCAATGTGGTTACTTAAACTGGGCTGAAACAGAACAGTCTAATATTCTTTGCAAAGCTCCCTGCAACCCAATACAGCTTTGCCCCAATTAAATAAGTAGTCTCTTTGGCCATCCAGCACTTGGCACCGCAAACTGCCTGTGACAGAAGAAGAACCAGTGGCAGAAACAATTACATCATTGATAGCTAAATGTCACATGAAAAAAAAAAAGGACACTTGAAGTCTTTCTCTTAGCTAGTAAAGAAACATTTAATCGTAATTAATTTTGAAATGGCCACATTAGCAATCCAAAGCTCTTATCCCCTCATTTCTAATCCCCCCACATTTATTTATAACTCTCAAAATCTATGAATAAATAAATGATCACATTTTTAATTAGATTTTTTATCTCTCTCTTATTATTTTTATAGATAACTCAAAGCAATGAGCACAGAGGTGGTATTCAGCAGGTTCTGACCAGTTTTGGAGAACTAGTAGTGGAAATTTTGAGTAGTTTGGAGAACCGGCAAATATAGCCTCTGACTCCCCCCCCCCCCAANTCCCCCCCCCCCCAATCTATTCTCTACCTCCTGAGTCCCAGCTGATTGCCTTCTTTTGTTGCCCTGCATAGGACAATGGAGCTGGAAAGCAGGTTAGTCGGGGGGGAATGGGATTTTGCAATAACCTTCCCCCAGGAGTGGAGTGAGAATGGAGATCTTGCAGTATCCCTCCCTTGCCACGCCCACCAAGCCACGCCCACAGAACCAGTAGTAATAAAATTTGAATCCAACCATTGAATGAGCATATATAATACTCCTTCCTCCTCCTATTTTCCCCACAACAACTTGGTTGTTTCATGGGTACAGGTATGCAGGTTTTGGTGTGTTTGGGTCTTTTCCCGTGTAAGACTGAGAGTATCTTGGCAATGTTTCAACAAAGTTCTACTCACCATCTTCAGGCTGGTGCTTTCGGCTTCCTGCTTGTACGAGCAAAGTGTGATTGGAGCTGCCGTCTCTCTATAAATACTGGTGGGGAGATGTGGTGTGCTGGCTCTGTGGTAAGCGGGCTGGTTGGCTGTGTTGTTATTTCTTGATTGATTGATGGAGTTGATGTTTACAGATTCTATGGCCTCCCCACGATACACAAAGAAGGAATACCACTCAGACCCATAGTCAGCTCCATAGACTCACCTCTACAGAATCTTGCCAAATTTATCACCAAACAACGCCAGGGATACACAGAATCCATCACCTCATATATACAAAACTCTTTCCACTTCATAGAAACAATAAAGAAACAAAACCTACAACCTAGCGGCCTACTTGTAAGCTTCAATGTCATATCTCTTTTCACCCAAGTACCTATTAAAGAAGCCTTGACAGTTATCCAAAACAAATACAGCCCCACTAAGCACATCCTAGATCTGACCAACCGCTGCCTAACCAACACATACTTCATCTACAATGGACAAAGATACAACAGATAGAAGGAGCACCTATGGGACCATCCCTCTCACCTGTCATCGCTAACCTATACATGGAACACTTTGAAGACACAGGGGCTCTCTATTTATATAAGAAATTGAATAGTGATAACATTACCCTTCCCTTCCCAGGGAATCATTGTAAGATTTAATGAGGAATAAGTGTGGTTAAATGCAAAATAAAGGCAAGCAACATTATAATGCCATTTTATGCCTGTCTCGTCAAAAATAAAGCCCAATGATCTCAGTGAAACTTATTTTCAGGTTCTATAGCACTGAGGTGTGATACAGCTCATTGAATTCAAAGAAATTACATTGGAAAAAAAAAACAAAAAACAAAAATGGTTTAAACTAGCATTCTTAGTCTTCCTGCTGTGCTGATTCCCCCCTCCCCAGCACTTTCATCAACTATTTTAACTTGTACACACTACTCAAGGCAAGTTAGCAAACAATATGGTATGATCTTGATTTATGAAACATTAGCAAAGATCAAAAGCTTTTCATAGGTAAAAAAAATATATGGGCTAAAAGCTGGCCAAAGAAGAAACAGAGAGAGGGACAGATGAGAAAGAGGCAAAATGTCAAAGAAGCAGAAGACTTAATAGCAACTATTTATATAATCTATCTCCTTTTTTGGCTAAAGGAACTGTATTTTGAAGAGCTACAGGAAACTATACTGGGAAATTAACAGGAATAGACTCAAAGAGAGAGAGGCAGTTGGTTATTCCAGCTTTAACCTTCTTATTTACATAATAGCAGCAAAAGAGATCTGGTAAGTAGGACATTAGGAGATCTCTTCTATTCTACACCTACAACTATTTAATGGATTGGGATGACTTATCCAACAGGTACATGGCAGAGGATATATTTGTGTTTTCATTTTATAATCAGGTCTCCAACAGTGTGCAGCCTCTTTGACTTTCCATGCTTAAATTGGGATATTTTATGTATGTTGTCTTGGGATCTTGGGAACTTTACAGATCTAACAGACATTGATTCTGTTACTGACTGTAGTTTGGCAACATTATTTCATAGTCTCATTTAAATTGGAAGAAGATAAACTCTAAAGAATACTAAATTCAGAAACTGATCAATTTTGCTGAAGTTAATGCATATAAATTAATAGTCAGTGAATAAAGACAAAATCCCTACACATCACTGCTAGCTTGAAGTGGTCTCATTTTAGATGTCATAAATTTCAACAACCAGCTTTTTAGAGATTGTTTATTTACAGTTCTTATTTCTTCTTTAATCAACTGGCGAAGCAGTTGTGACCATTGAAAAATATAATGATTTTAACTTCAGAGCCGTTTTTGTGTGCATGTAGATTATATGAATGACGGATCTGTTCACAAAGGCTCTTTTCTTTTCTTATATTCGTCCAGGAGCCAAATTGGCGGCCCCAAACAATGAGAACAAGTGAGTTTTACTAATTTTTCTTGGAAATTATTCAGGCTATTCCACAATCTATTTTAAAAAAAAAATGAAGTATATAAAAAGAAGAAAAGACCACTTCTTTCTCAATTCTCCATGCATTTCTATTTGTCATGTATTGCTTCACAAATACTTAAGAAATTTCCTGTTTAAGAATATAGCAATAGCAGTTAGATTTATATGCCAATATAATAAACTATATATTTTAATAATCAGAGCTAGAACAATATTATATAATATTAACTTCCATGCAAATATACAGTATATTTTCTCAAAACGTAATTTCCTTAAAATCAAAGTTTGAATTGTTTAGGTATTTCAAATTCACAGTAGGAATACCCAAACAATGCAAACTTTTGATTTCAAGGAAGTCACCCATGGTTGTGGGTGCTTCATCACTGAGGTTTTCAAGAAAATATTGGACATCCATTTGTCTGATATAGTATAAATTCTCTTAATTTTGAGGAGGGAATTAGTGTAGAAGACCTACAAAATCCCTTCCATCCCTGTGATATTATGATCCCATGACCTTAATAGTTTGAGCCTGATATTTGTTCCATATTTCAAGGAATTGTTCCTAACTTAGAATAAGGAGAACATAATGATAATATTTTTCCCAATATTGTTTTCAAAAGTATTGTTTGCCCATGGGAGGTGTGGTTTATAAGTGCAATTAATAAATAAATAAATTAAACAAAACCCACAGCTTTGATTTACCCTGCCATTTGTATGAATTACCATCAGTTTCTTAAATGTTTCAATTCAAAACATGACTCTTTTTTAATACATTAACTGTTCAAGTTACTTAAGAGAAGCATTATTAAAATCAATCACCTTTATTTATTTTGCAAAATTATATGCAGGCCATCACGTCCCAATAATGCTGAGTTACTTATGAAAATTTGTTCATCTAATAAAATAAGTTACTTAAAATAATTACCTCTAAAATACACTGCTCAAAAAAATAAAGGGAACACAAAAATAAAACATCCTAGAATGAATGAAATATTCTTATCAAATACTTTGTTCATTACATAGTTGAATGTGCTGGTAACAAAATCACACAAAAATTATCAATGGAAATCAAATTTAGCAACCCATGGATGCCTGGATTTGGAGTTACACTCAAAATTAAAGTGGAAAAAAACACTACAAGCTGATCCAACTTTGATGTAATGTCCTCAAAAAAAGTCAAAATGAGGCTCAGTAGTGTGTGTGGCTTCCACAGGCCTGTATGACCTCCCTACAATGCCTGGGCATGATCCTGATGAGGGGGTAGATGGTCTCCTGAGGAATCTCCTCCCACACCTGGACTAAAGCATCTCCCAACTCCTGGACAATCTGTGGTGCAATGTAGCATTGGTGGATGGAGCGAGACATGATGTCCCAGATGTGCTCAATTGGATTCAGATCTGGGAAACAGGTGGGCCAGTCCAAAGCATCAATGCCTTCATTTTGCAGGAACTGCTGACACACTCTAGCCACATGAGGCCTAGCATTGTCTTGCCTTAGAAGGAATCCAGGGCCAACCGCACCAGCATATGGTCTCACAAAGGGCCTGAGGATCTCATCTTGGTACCTAATGGCAGTCAGGCTACATCTGGCGAGCACATGGAGGGCTGTGCGGCCCCTAAAGAAATGCCACCCCACACCTTTACTGACCCACTGCCAAACCGGTCATGCTGGAGGATGTTGCAGGCAACAGAACGTTCTCCACGGCGTCTCCAGACCCTGCCAATCTTGATGTTCTCTGACAAATGCCAAACGTCCTGCACAGTGTTGGGCTGTAAGCACAACCCCCACCTGTGGACGTTGGGCTCTCATACCACCCTCATGGAGTCTGTTTCTGACCATTTGAGCAGCCACATGCACATTTGTGGCCCCCTGGAGATCTGTTTGCAGGGCTCTGGCAGTGCTCATCCTGTTCCTCCTTGCACAAAGGAGGAGGTAGCGGTCCTGATGCTGGGTTGTTGCCCTCCTATGGCCTCCTTCACATCTCCTGATGTACTGGCTTGTCTCCTGGTCGCGCCTCCATGCTCTGGACACTATGCTGACAGACACAGCAAACCTTCTTGCCACAGCTCACATTGATGTGCCATCCTGGATGAGCTGCAGTACCTGAGCCACATGTGTGGGTTGTAGACTCATGCTACCACTAGAGTGAAAGCACTGCCAGCATTCAAAAGTGACTGAACCATCAGCCAGAAAGCATACGAACTGAGAAGTGGTCTGTGGTCACTACCTGCAGAACCCCTCCTTTATTGGGGATGTCTTGCTAACTGCCTCTGCTTTCCACCTGTTGTCTTTTCCATTTGCACAACAGCATGTGAAATTGATTGTCAATCAGTGTTGCTACCTAAGTGGACAGTTTGATTTCACAGAAGTGTGATTGACTTGGAGTTACATTGTGTTGTTTAAGTGTTCCCTTTATTTTTTTGAGCAGTGTAGTTATTCAATGTGAACTTTTTATATACTTGTAGACTATAACAAGCAGAAGACCTGCCTCAACTGCACAACATTAGCTCTAGAGCAGTATTGGTGAAACTTTTCGGCACTGAGTGCGAAAATGGCAGTGCGTGCAGGGGAGTGCTGGAAATCAGAAGAGCAGCTCCTTGGCGTATGTCTGTGGGTGGGATCACTAGAAACCAGGAGAGCAGTTCCTCATGTGTGTGGGACTGCCAGAAACTGGAAGAGCTGGTCTTCTCATGCATGAAAGCACTGGGAACCAGAAGAGCAGCTCCCTGGCATGCATGTGCATAGCAGGAAGCTGAGATTCTGGTTTCCTGCCTGCGCATTCATGCCAGCCACCTGGTCTTCCAGTTTCTGGCATGCATGTGTGCACGAAGACCAGCTGGCCAGCGTGCATGCATGTACCAGAACCCAGAAGAGTAACGGGCAATGGCTGGCATGCCTGGAGAAATGGCTCTCTGTGCCATTTCCAGCACACGTTCTATAGATTCACCATCATGGCTCTGGGGTGTCATTGTAACAAATTTAAATTTTACAGGCCCTTAAATATTAATTTAAACTAAATGATGCTCATGAATTCTAGAGATAAGTACTTAGAAAGGCAGCAAAATGTGATTCAGTAATATAATAGCATGTTATTCAAATTGTGGCATTTGTGTCATTTCATGAAACTGTTAACAAGATATTTTTCATTTTAGAGTTCTTGTTAAGCATAGCACTGAACTCAGCTATTATGATATACAAACTGTGCTTAGTAATTCAGGGTGTGCTGATTTTATAAGTTAATTGGTGCTTAGTCAAGATATCATCTTTTCTTTAAAAAAAATCATGGCTTCGCATATGTGAATTACTGCCTGATTCCTTGGAGCCGTCTTTTTCTTCTTCAGGAAAATAGAGATCATTTGACAATTTATCATTTTCAAAATATCTCAAATGGGATAATCCCTAATGCAGTGATGGCTAATCTTTTCCGATCTTGCCCTAACCCCCAAAATACAATGTGTGCCTCCCTTGTGCATGCGCCCTAATCCCCATGCATACACATGCACCCCCACACACACTCCTTCATGCATACACAGCAGATACTCATTGACCAGCTGGCCGGCAGGAGAGCATGCTCATGCACAGTGGAGCTAAACTAGGACAACAGCTTACATGGCCACAGGTGGCACGCATGCCATAGGTTCGCCATCACAGCCCGAACGTATCAGATGAATGAATCAGTTCAATCATCACTGTAGGATGCTGTTTAGCTGACTGTGGTGACTTGAACTCATTCAAAGTAAACAGATATCCCCAATCATTTTTCTATGAATCTGAGGCTTCTGTATTGCTGGTTCTTTTTCTTTACAGTGGCTCATGATAGACATAGTCAGACATAGTCTTTTTTTGGGGGGGGGGGAATTGGGGGATAGAGGTGGACAGGTTAGAAGTGAACAGGGCTTATCTATTAGTATTTTGCCATTTTCAACAAACAACCTATATAGCAATTCCTTTCTTACTTGGAACAGATTTCATAAGATGTTTTTGTTCCTTTTGTTAGCATCTGTTACTACATCAGTACATTCTCCTGGCTCCAGGTTTGTTGACATTCTCTCGATACTGATTCCCTATTTTTATTTGTGACCTCTTTCTCCCTCCTATATCTTTTTTTAAATGTTGCATATCTTCACTCAAGGTTTCTGTGCCTTCCAACTATCTTTCTTCGGAATTGTTGTTTTAACATTTTTCTTTTTTTATAGAAACATTCATCCAATTTGATTTCCATTTCTTATTAGCTTTTCTGTTACGGAATTCTGTTTAATAATTACTCTGAATATACTAAAAATCTGCTTTTTTCTGCATCCCAATACGGACCTTCACCAATATGTAGCTTCTGTTCCCTTTAAAAATGCAGAATCCAGTGATATATAACCAGGCTGGGACATTTTATAAGTCCTCTGCTCTTACAATGTACTGTATATGGAACTATTTGCAGTAATAAAATTCCAAGAATTCTATATCCTTCCAAATTCCCTTTGATCTGTCATTGACTGTCAGAACTTGCATCCGTATCACATCTAAAGGCAACAGCCAGATGTCATATTTACCTATGTTTGTCAATGTCAGAATTTTCAACTTGCTTTGGTATTGTTTTATTTTGAAATGAAATCATGTGCCATGCCCAACATGTCACAATTTGGCTAAAGTGCTGTTTATCATTGTGGCCAAGAAAGAAGAAAGAGGTTCATTTAGATTGAAACTTTCAGATCATATTATATTCACAATTTGGCAAACTCCATACATGTCTGTGGTTAGAAGTAGGAATAAAAGGGCCTGGCAATCCCAAGGAAAGACTAGCGGGCCTCTGTTTATTTATGAAGCATTATACGGTCCCTATTACATACTTACATTCATATGAACAACAACAAATAGATTGAAACTGCTGCCAGCTGGTTCATATAAGTGGCCAACATCCTTCCCACTGGGTGTGGATTGAAATGAATGGAAATAAGTTTTCCTCCACAGAATTACCCACTCAGGCCTTTCAAATTCCTCAATTTCTGAAGCATGCACCTTTTTGCAAAGATATTGTAAAATAGAAAATAACTGAGATAGAGGGTTCCTACAGCAATTCTTATATACTATTGTTCTCAATTGATAGGTGGTGAATTTACCATTTTTGAGGTTAGGTTGATCTCTCTCCCTCTCCCTGTTTCTCTCCCTCCCTCTCTCCCTCCCCCCCTCACACACACAGACATACAATCACACACAAATCACACATACAATCCAGTTGCAACTCATTGTAAACAGTCTAAATTCCAGCTGCTCTGGAAACTCCTTGCTACATGTAGAATGTTCATTTGACCACCCACCTACTATTTCATGCATTTTCTTTTGGAAGAATAAATCCTCTCATGCCTTCTTCAGTCCTAAGTGAAGATATCAGTCTGTGAGAATCAGCAGGTCTGGTTCTTCTTGAACAGAAGATGGTCTATAAGCTGAGGGGATTTCTGACTACCAGGGCCACATTACTTCCCTTCCCTTATACTTGATTAAAGTGCTCTTGTCTCATCTTGTCCCAGGAGAATACAAACCACCATAGATTTTACTGTCCACATTTGCCAATCCCTTCTTTTTTTGGCTAATACATCTTTACCATTTGGTTAAGAGCAAGGATTGTACATAATACGTTCCATACTATCATCTTCTCAACACCACCAGTCAATGAGAAAAGTATCTACTAGCCACAAAGTAACTTATGTGCAAATGATGGTTGACAAAGAATTAGTCCAATGGGTTTATCTGCTTGTCAGAACTTTTCCCATTCACCTGCCATCTCCTCCCAACCTCAGGAATAAAACTGGGAGGGGTGAAAGGTAATACAGAAAGAGAGGTTCTTTACTTCATCTAACTCTGGCTAATCTCCAACCTGACAGACCGTATCAACCTGAGTAGTGGACAACATAACAAGGTCTGACAGAGGTGGGATTCAAGCTATACCCATGGTCTTTAGAGCATGGTTTTAGTGCTCTTCTGGAATAACAGTAAGCATATATTTCAAAATAGTCCAAAGAAATAACAGGTGATAGGTAGGGGAAAATAGCAGAAGTGGTATTCAGCAGGTTCTGACCAGTTCTGGAGAACTGGTAGCGGAAATTTTGAGTTGTTCAGAGAACCATCCAATACCATCTCTGATTGGAGATTTTACCTTCCCCTGCCACGCCCACCATGTCACACCCACAGAACCGGAAGTAAAAAAAAAATTGAATCCCACCATAGTATGAGTCCTCTCTTTCTGACCCATTTTATGATGTAGCCAAACTGCCAACTGACTGATATTTGGGCTGATCTAGGTCTCTGAGCTCATGGAGTCTCTGAGCTATTATGGAGAGTTTTGTTTGGATGTCTGCTGCCCAGAGCATAGTAGCCCTAAATAGCAGTTGGATGGTTCAGGTATCAGAGGGAGAGGATACTTGCACCAGCCAAAGTTGTTAGTAAGGAACCAGTCTGATCCCATCCTTAGAGATCATCTAAGACTGAAAAGTCATAATCAGTGAAGTATATTAGAATTTACCCATATAAAAGAGTGGCTTGTGGTGCTTAAGGATGAACACACCAATACAGATGACTTTTAAGCTACCTAGGTAAGAGATGAGGATAAAATTGAAGCAACATTACTAGAAATGACAGAAAAAAAAGTTTCTAAACCACATTCATGCATGATAAGGTGAAAGTGAAGTTTAGCAGTTTTAGAACTAGATTGGATAAAGACAAGATTCAGTAAAAATCTTAGGGAACATTCTCCTGCACTCATAGCCTAACCGTAACCTTATCTTCTCTACCTTTATCATGAGTTTATCTTGTGGCAACAGCTGAATCTAAGTAATCACCCATGATGTTTCTAGAACATCATGAAATAAAATTGCATTTGAGTCTTGGCCTTAGCTACTTCAGCCAAATGTTGTGAGCGCACAACGAGAGGAATAGATATGAGTCAAAATCAGTATTGGTGACCCCAGTCAGCGGCTCATGAACAGTGATATCTCAGCAGGATGACATGTATTGATTTCCTTATTTGACTACAGAGTTAAATATCAATATTCCTGTCTGGTTTTCTAAAATTGGGGTGATAAAAAACAATGATAAAAAAATGCTGATAAAAAGAAATCCAATAATTGAACTGAAATTGCCCCAGTCCAACCATTGGTCTATTGATCAGATAAATATTTTTCAGCAACCTTCATGTAGCAGCATTAGTAGCAGAATTAACCTGGAAATTCTTATCCTTGATCTGAAGGCCAATGATGACAAAGGGTAGGAAGAAGCAGAAGGTCTTTTAACACATAGGTAAACCTACAATCAGTTTCACTTCATCTCCCATGCTAATACATCAGACAGAAAGATGCACAGCAGTGGGATACATAATGAACATTAACATCTGACTTTCTCCCATTGGAGGAAAAAAGGAAAGGTGAGAATTTGTACTTTTTGTGCCCCATGCTTGGAAAATCAATTATTTCTAATCTCACTCATCAGTCATTTCCTTAATTGTAATTCTGCGTAGGTCACTGTTCCACTTTGTTTTCATAGAGAGAGGCATATAGTAAACACAACATATGAAACACAGCAGAGATTGTTGGAAAGTGTTTGAGCAGATGTCTGTTTAGTGATGATAACATGTTTGCTTTCATATTTCTAAAGTAAGTGCTTGACATGTGGTCCTTTTTCAGAGGGGTATCTGTTTGGCAGCTGTCTTCTTGTGTTTGCTTATGTAAATAAAGCAAGAGGGCTTGGAGGGAATATTCTGCAGGCATTTATTTAACTGTTTTTTAAGAATAATATATGCCTGTTGACCTTAAAAGCACTTAGTATTTTTCAACCATTCCCAAGCAGGGGAACAAAAGCCAAGAATGGGTTAGTGCAGGGGTGTCACAGTCAATTTTGTTGAGGACTGCACCAGGGTTATGTATGACCTCAGGGCCTGGTGGGCATGTCCAGGGTTGGCATGTCCAGGGTGGGCATGGCCAGCTCAAAATCACTCATGTCAGGGGCAATTGTGGTGGCTCAGGCAGGGTAAGGGGATCCATTGTCTCCAGCGGAGGAACGCGAGACCAGGGAGAGCTCTGTTCTGGGGCTCCATTTTCAATTGCAATGGCCTCTTGCAGCCCTCTGCCAGCAAAAATGGATCTCCCAAACTCCATTTTCGCTGGCAGAGGCACCATGGGCCGGTCCTTCCAGGGTAGCTCTGGCCAGGTCTAAGTACCCCATGTGGTGGATCCAGCCTGTAGGCCTTGAGTTTGGCACTACTGAGTTAATGAAGTTTATATCTACGCTAAAAAAAAAAAAACAACCTGTGGCATCAAGAAAATCGATGAGAGAGTAGAAAGGCCCTGTCTCACATCGCCCAACGGATGCAAAACGGACAAAAACGGACGAGCAAAATGTTCCATCCATTGTTATCCGCTCTCATGCGGACAAAAATTTGCATAACCGGAGCGGATAACATGGACAGGGGAGGACGCAGGGCGGATGGAAAGCGGTATGCCGGAACAGAAGCCAGCGGATGGAAGACGGATGATGAGCTGGATGGCCACATCCGCTGCGCTTTCTGGGAGGAGCCTCAGCAAAGCGGACGCCCGAACGCGATACAGCGGATGAAGAGGCGGAATGCACAGCGGATGAAGTGGATGGAGAGCGGAAGCCTAGCGGGATGCGTAGCGGAGACCTAACAGATGCCTGGCGTTAATTGCGCATGCGGGGGGATGCATTGTATAAGCCATGCGGATATAAAGGGAAGCAGCTCGCATGTGCGCAGCATTCGGAGGAAAGACCTGCTGCAAGGATACATCGAGTCCTTGCCTGCCCTACCTGCATGCCTGCACGCAAGCCTTGCTGCCAGCCTTTCTGCCAGCCTGCCTCCAAGCCTCCTGGCCAGCCTCCCTGCCAGCCTTGCTCTCTGCCTGCCTGCCAGCCAGTCTGCCTGCCAGCCTTGGTGCCAGGCTTCCTGCCAGCCTTGGTGCCAGCCTTCCTGCCAGCCTTGGTGCCTGCCAGCCTCCCTGCCAGCCTCCCGCCAGCCAGCAAACACCCACAAACCATGGGGAAGAAACGAAAGTCTCAGCAACCTCCGATCCGCCATCCCTGCAAGAGGGACAGGGCCACCCTCCCGCCCCCTGTCCCTGACTCTGCTTCTGCTGGGGCTTCTGCTGCTCGGGCTCGCTCTTCTGGTGCTGGAGCTTCTGCTGAAGCTGCTCCTGTGCCGGTGGTGCTTCTGCTACTGCGTACTCTGCTGAAGCTGCTCCTGGTCCTGCTGTCCTGCTGGTCCTGCTGGTCCTGCTCGTGCTCCTGGACTTGCTCGTACGCTCGTACTGCTCATGCTCCTGGTCTTGCTCGTCCTGCTGGCTGCTGCTGGTGCTGCTGGTGCTGGTGTGCTGCTGGTGCTGCTGCTGCTGGTGCTGGTGCTGCTGCTTCTGGGCTGCTGGGGCTCCTGGTGCTTACTCTGCTGCTGCTGATACCTGGTCTCTGCTGATGCTGCTCGGTGATATGTGTGTAATGATCCTGTGATTGTGGCGTATGCTTGAATGATGTTGCTTGTGCTGGTGTGCAGAACAGCCCTACCACCTGGAGCCCCCTCTTGATGAGGGCCTATCTTGGTCCTGCATAAGGGAGGAAGACGGCGTATTGCCGTGGATGGACGAGGATGAGCAATACTTCATTTGAGGAGCGAACACGAGGATGAGGTGCTGGGAGTGGCTGAGAGAGAATGACTATCTGTGTGCGGAAGGGACACCGGTTTGTACAGGGACACAAAAGGAGAGTAGGCTGCTTGGAGAGAGAGGGCGGAGAGTTATGGGATTACACTATCGGAGGTGCTCCTCGCTGCGTGGAAAGCACTGCATACCTGGAACGGGAAAAGCTGACTACCTTGACAGAAATACTCAGGTCCAGGCCACGGTTAAAGCTGCACTGGACAGAGAGACCTATCGTCCATGGCCAGGATGCAGCTTCCTGGAGGGTGAGAGGTCCGCCACCGAGAACAACCAGGAGCCCCTCTGTCTAGCCCTCTCTCTACGCGGCGCCTGCTGAGACCCAGTCCTTTCCAGGCGCCGAGAGATCCAGTCCCTGTCTCAAGGCAGGTTTCTGTGGAAGTGCCACGGCGGAGAACACCGTGGACAGCTGTCTGTAAACTGTAGGGTGGAGCGATGTGGAGGACTCCCTGCGTGCAAGTGGGAAAAGGGACCATCGAATCACCACTAGTTCGTAGCCGCATCCACACCCCCCCTCCAGCTCCACCATCACAGAAGGCATGAAGAGCCAGACTAGCAGGAGGGGCAGACCACACTGTCCTGCTGGAGATCAGAGAACACAATCCGCACCAGCAATAGCATCTCCTCTCTCACTGCCGTCAGCACCCGACTCCCATTCCTCAACTGCAAGCCCTTCCACCATATGTCAACCAGACACCTCAGGAACATGGAGAACCCAGTACCAGGTGGTGAAGGGACCGGATCACAAGCTGCTTCACAAATCCTCCAGATCCAGAGGAACTGCTCCACCTCAGCTCCAGGATCTGGTACCTCCACCTCCAAACCCAGGTGATGTCCACTACCCATTCCAAGGCTTCCTACAGCCCCTCAACCTACCAGGGCTATGGCTACCAGAAAGGATCCACAGCCACAGGCAGCAGCCCTTCCCAGTCCAGGGCACAAGTCATCGGAACGCCAACCGTTGCCAGCCACGGTTCCACTGATGTCACCGATGCACCCACGACAATGATTAGCCACCGACGACAGCAATGCCACCCACGCCAGTCCTCACCCAGCTGCAGACCAGACAGCCCCACTACATACTTCTCCTCCACCCCCACAGCCAGTCCAGCCTCAAGTACATCTCTCATCAGTACTGGGACGACACCATGGCATGGAGGCGAAGACCTGCTCAGCATCACGGGTTCTGACCAGCTTCTGAGAGCTTCCTCAACCAATAATATACCGATCCCTGTTGTCCCTCTCGGGCCAGGACACCCCATGAACGATAACAGACCAATCCACACACCTCACACTGACACCACAGCACCGTGGACCCTTCACCCCTGAGATGGCAACTCTGAGTGACCCAAAAAGTAGACCTGGTATACTTGTGGATTTATTTGGGACACTTGACTTGGGATCATTTTTTCTTTTACAGCTGTTGTTCAAAGTTTATCTTTTTCATTCACACAACTTGCTTCATTTCTTTTTTAATAAGTCTTGGCTGAAACTTTTTAGAATTGGGTTTAAGCCTTATCGCATGCCTTGTGGGATGGGTTAAGTATAGCAGTGGGACAATGGGCAGAGATAGCTCTTGGTTGGGATGGTTTAATAGTGTGGGATGGGTATAGTGATGGGTAATGGAACAATGCGATAGATAAGCCTTCCAGTGCAAGCATATAGTGGGAACTGTATGGTCCACCCTCCTCCTAGGTTGCACACCTATAGCGCCTTTATTAATAATAATATTATTAATAATATATTAATAAATATTATATTATTTATTAATTCATTTATTTATTTATGTCCCTTTAATTAATAATAAATATTAATACTAATGTAATAATTCATCTCAACATCATGTCAACACAAACACCCTGTTACATTGTAAGGCCCCACCCACCATACATGGCCCAATCTCATCCGTGTGATGAGACAGGAATGAAGGAAGCACCCATTAATAATCTATCATCCTGATCTTGCCACTCCCAACTGCTTACATGCTGGGAGTTGCACCAGTGTCTCAGGAGGTTGTGCCTTGCTTCTTCCCTGTCAGTGAGGCTCTTTCGGGCCTTGCACATCCTGAGTGTCCTATGCAAGTTTTCCGCCTTGCCTCTTCCCAGGCTCCATAGTCCCATTGCCTTGTTGGAAGTTCCAGAGCCTGTTCTGCAAGACGCTGTATGCGGAGTGCGCATCGAGATCTTGTGAGGATGTCAGCAAGCTTTCCACGATCCTCCTCACGGTCTGTTTGCGGCAGATAGCTGCATTGGTGGTTGAGACAGTACCTGGAAACCTGTTGGCCAGGATAGTCAAAGGCGTTCTCCACCACCAGCGCCCTTACCCTGGACAGCACTGTAGTTGAAGATCCTCTCATCACGGTGAGCAACTTGGCAGAGTGTAGGGCTTCATGGGTAGGTTCTGAGGGAGCAAGGCGTCATGCCCCCATGAATGAAGCTCGGGGCCACATTCTTGCGTCGTCGTGGAGCAGAGGGGTGCTGGAATCAGGAAAGCCCATGATGAGTTGCCCTTCCCAGCCCCTTTGAGTGTCATGGCAGTTGTAATACTGGGCATCTGAAGAATGACCCGTTGCCTGAAGCATCGATGTACATGAACTTGTAGTCTAGCATCGACTATTGGCAAAGAGGACGATGCTGGAAGAAGCCCTTGTAGTTGAAATAAGTGGAGTCCGACTTGGGTGGTGGCTTTGCAGGCCACGTGCTTCCATCTATGGCTCCAATGGTGTGGGGGAAGTTCCACCTCTGATACCACTTGCTCTGCAACTTTCTTCCATCCTTCATCTACGTGGAGGGGCACTGGAGGAGCTCCTGCAGGTATTCTTCGATGATGGCCCTGCACCACTTCTCTGACCACAATGCTGATGGTTTTTGTGTGGCACCCTCCAGCCATATCTGCATGGCTCCTGTAGGTGGTCCCTGAGGCCAGGTGGCACAGAGTGAGTGCCACCTTGAGCCCAGGTTCCAGGCTGGGCGCGGAAGTTGGTGTTTGCTTTGGTCAACGCTGGGTCTCAAGCCGCTGCAACAACTTCGTCAAACATGGCTGAAGGCATCCTCATGAAGTTCTTGGAATGTGCCCAGAGTGTCTTCGTTCCTGAGCTCCACCACTAGCTTGTTGTACAGTCCGTACTCTGCTCTTCTCCTGATCCATCTTCGGACCCAGACACTTCTTGGCCGCCTCCTTTTCTTCCCGTAGTAGAGTTCACAGAGCCTGTAGATGGCTTCGCACTGTTGCAGAAGGATGGTGGCTGCCAAAAGGACTGTGTTACAATCCACGGTTGACATGACTGGATGCTGTGGAAGAGCAAGAGTTCAGATGAAGGCTGCAGAGTCTGCAACAGCTGGGCTGCTGGGCTGAAAGTGAGATGCCAGATGTTTTGCTCCCCTTTTTATAGGCAGTATAGGGTGTCCCTTTGCATCCTCTAGGCATGCTCTAGGCATGCTCTTAGGCATCCTGTAGACATCCTTAATATCCGAGATAGGTTCCCCTCTGCGAACGTTTTCTCCGTTTTAAACACTTTGTTTCTGCTAGGCATCCATTCTGCATCGTTCTGCATCTGTCTCCATTCTGTTCCGCTTCCTCCCTGCGTCAGAGCGATGCCGAGTTGCTGTGGACTCTGGGAACGGATGCCTCAGCGGATATAGCGGATGCGTAACGGATGCAGAACGTGGAATGCATAGCGGATGCGTTTGATGATGCAGAACGGCAGAATTGATTACATTTTCCGCGCAAAAAGTTTTGATGCAGCTCAAATACTTTCTGAGCGGCATGAACACGCTCAATAAACGGATGCTGGACGGATAGAGAGTGCAAGCAAAATGGAGGCAGTGAGTACATCCCGGTTAACCAACGGATGGCAAGCTTTTTTGTCCATTTTACATCCTCTTTGCATCCGTTGGTGCAGTGTGACAGGGGCTTAAGCTGAGATATAAGGATAGGTCCTTCCAAAAGGCAGTAGTCAAAACTCTTTCTTTTCAACATTTCACAGACTGGTGCATTTCAGGCAACTATATCTAGCCTCTTTATTTCTCAGTCCATTGCAGTTCTGATTTGTGGATATACTGGTAAGAAAGGGTGAAGGAAACAAATTCTTAGAAAAAATGGAAACACATCTATTTCATTGGAAAGCTGTAATTAGACACGGAGTAAAGAAATCTTTTTTATTTCAATTTGTTTCAAAGATTCTGCAGAGTTATGTGATCCATCAGGAAGATCCTTCTATCTCACTCAATCCATCTCAATCAACAATTCTTCAATCAGGAAGAATCCAGTTTTAAAAATGATTAAAGCAAACTTATTTTACAGTAAATCCCACTGTATATATGCCAGTATTTAGAAAAATGATTTCTAGGAAAGCAGTCATAATACATTCAGTGGAACAGTTTAACAAATAAATTGTGTATCATATGATGCTCACAGATTCCAAATTTTGAAGTCTTTTAGAAACAAAACAGTTAGAAGACATTGTACCTGTGTGTTACTAAGCATTAAGCTGCTTTGTACCTTAAAGGAGATTTGATTGAAACAAACTTCAGATAGCAAGATCTAATATAGCAAATGTGTCTTCTTTCAGTCTAGTAGGAGCTCTTTATCTTTAATATAAAGGCTACCTTGGGATTTTTCTTCTTTTGATTCTTTTTGAACAACACATCTTTTTTTTCACTCTGCTCCAATGTATTGCCACTCACAGTAATTTTCAAAATAATTTAACTTGTTTCATTCTGAAGTCCTCATGATTCGACATTAATTTCATATTATTACATGAAAGACTATTCTTTCTTTTGATAATTACAGGTAAGGAACTTGTGCATGTACAACTTGTTTGTATGAGGAAAAAATTACATTTGCAAAGTTTCCAATCTGATGTCATATGTGATATATACATTTCATATATATATTCAAAGTACCAGAGGCCCTCTTTATGAAGTGGTACCCTCAAACCCTCACAGTACACAGTGGTTGCTAAGAGAAGATTCTTCATTTGGTTTAGAGATACCTATTACCTTCCACAGCATTTTTTTACTTTCATTTCTTCTTGGAAATGGTACTTTTTCTTACTTTTCTTCATAGCATAAAATATATTTTACAGATCAGCAGTCTCATTTCCCACCCTTTTTCTTCAACTGCTTGAGCCAAAATCAATCAAGAAGCCATGCTTGTTTTGTATTTGGCACTGTTAACCAAAACTTAGTTTGAAGTCTAGTTCAAGGATGACAGAATTGATCCAGGATAAAATGCTTATTTGAAATAAAGTTATGTCCTGTGGCAACATACTGCCAAAAAAAAAAGTTGACTGAAACAAGATGAGGTATATTTTAACGTTTTCCCTCCTGGTGTATGTGAAAATGTTAGTCCTGTATATAATCTTTGGGAGGCAAAGATGGAACACTGAGAAAATGGTAGTGGGGAAATAGTAGAACTTGGTAAAATAAAGATAGTGCCTAAAAACACAATCTTTGAAGATCTAAAGCCAGGCATAAATTGACACAGACCACCAAGAAGAAGAAAATAAACAGTTCGGGTTCTGCAGTACTTTTGGCTATCTCCGGAATTGCCATTGGATAGGCCACCATACCTAATATGTGAATTAAAGGTCACTTCTGTGGGCTAAAGAGTCTCCAGATCCTGATTCTTCAGTTAGTTCTTTGGCCAACAAATCTTCCTCGCTCCTTACAAAGTGCTGAAAATAAAATAGAAATAATTGAAAATAATGGATCGTTCTCATGAATTCATGTTGGAATTTTCTACCCCCTTCCCTTCCCCTCCCTTCCTCTTTTTTTACTTTTAAAATAAAATCAAGAATAAAAAAAACTCATTACCACTGAAAAGAATAGATAATTGAAAATATGTTTACCATAATTAAGCATGCAATTAAATAAATACACTATTAATTTAAATATAAATTATTCAAATAAGTCCATCTAAGTAACTGCAAGTACACTGTTCCCGGACTTCCTGCTATATAAATTAGAAAAGGTCATGTATGCATGTTTTTGTTTATTTGTTTCTGTTACATACCAGACTTTTGTAAACTGTTCTTTTTAAAATGAAAAACTGAATCAATTATTGGCTACCTTTTTAATCCTTTCCAGATTTTTGTACTAAATGTATGAATCTAAGATGGCTTACATGGGTTTGCAAAAATAATGGATAAAATGATTTCAGTGTAGAATTTTACAGCGGTGGAATAGCATCATAGAAAGGACTAGAAACCTCTGCTATTGGTCATTGTTTCAAAGATATTTTCTTACTTAAAAAGATAAACAGAATGATCAGAGGGTGAGAACAAAAAGGCGGTGGGAGCAGGAGTGACTTCTAACTTCCTGCCAGTTTCAACACTGAGTTCCCTTGTGGGAATCTGGCAGGAACCATCAGTAATCTTCCCTTCCCTCCCCTTCCCTTCCTTTCTCTTCCTAGCAGACAAGTACCAGCTGCAGTTGATTGGGGGAATGAATGAGGGATTGCGAGACTGGCTGGGAAACTGTCATGGAATATTGAAGATGAAGTTTACATAGCCACACAGTGCAACCGTAGCCAGTAACATTGAAGCAGTAGCAACTTTCCTAAATTTCATTCTTTCAAGAATCATGGGTCAGATACATACTCCACATACTAAAACCCTATCTCCTACCAATATATCACTGAATAGTGTTTTAAGTTACATGCATTCATTTCTAAACCATACATATAACTCCTTATATTAATTAATATCTAGAAATGTTCATATCCCCAAATTTTTGGTTGCATCAGTATTTATTCCTTCAGCAATCAATTGATTTAAGAGTTTTCTGTGTCTAACACAGAATTTGAGGGAAGACAGAAAATATACATTGCTGAATTTATTTTTAAGGATTTAAATGTGGATTGGGATGTTGATGATATATTGCCAGTTCCCAGTGATTCCAGGTGTATTTTTGAACCATTAAGATGTACTGTACTTTGTGAAAACAATTATCTCCCTTTTTAATAAAGCTTTTATGATTCCTAAATAAATTCCTGTAACTGCATTAATGTTTCCAAGTTCTTATCTTTCAGTACATGAATTAAAACACCCCTTGTGTATGTTATTATTAAGTATATTAAAATGATGATTGAGGAAGGCAGAGATCTTGTTAATATGTTATGGATTTTTAAAAATAAATTTCAGACTATTTTTAATTAGACTTGTTTTTCTTTAACCAGGGATGGGATTCAAATTTTTAACAACCGGTTCTATGGATGTGGCTCAGGTGGTGGGCGTGGCTTCATGGTCATATTAGTGGCTGGGCGTGGCCAACTCAATATCACTCACATCAAGGCATGCATCTCCTCGCCTGGCCTCTCATGACTGTGGAGATGCTGTTACAGTCGTAAGTGTGAAAAATGGTCATAAGTCACTTTTTTCAGTGTCATTGTAACTTTGAATGGTCACTCCAAACAAGCAAAGTACCANGTCCTACCAAGAATGTAATAAGGGTTGATGGAGAGGCAGTTTCTGTAAGCAACACCAGAATGTTTCCTTCCTGCCTTCCTTACAGGATTAGGCCAGTAATTTCTTTTAACAACTGGTTTTCCAAACTGCTTAGAATGTTAACAACCGGTTCTAGCGAATAGGTGCGAAGTGGTAGAATCCCACCCCTGCTTTTTACCCCTTTGCTTTTCATACTGTATATACTAAACTCTTCCTTTTAAACAGATTTTGGACTATTTTATTAAAAATAATCCCCAAATGATCCTAGAACACTAACAGAGAAAGTTTTTTTAAAAAAGAAATAAATTATACTTCCTTGTATGTTCATGAACAACTTATAAAAGAGAATTCCATTGCAAATATGCAGAAAGACAAGTCTATGCTTAATATAATAGGATGAGCAGGAATTATTCCTGATTTAATATTAGAATTAAAAAAAAAACCTTTGAGACACATATTAAATTCAACCAATGCTGCAGTAGAACATTCTTCATTTGTACCATAATGAACATGTTTTATCTGTACGTAGTGCAGTTTTATATCATTTTAAAAATGATCTGTTTTATTTCTTTTTTTTATCATAAACCACTTTTTTTATCATAAACCACTTCAGCATTGTATAAATATATTAAATAGTAAAAAATAGATGTCAGATAAATTACGCCTTCATTTATTTCATTGTTAACATTGATTATCATCAGAATTTTAGAAGACTTACCTTTCTTGCCTTCTCCTGTAAGAGAAAATAAAATGAATAGTACAATAAACAGTAAAACAGTATCCTTTTATGAAAGTAAAGTATTATCTTCCAGTTTCTTTTTTTTTTAAATTTTTTATTGATTTTAAGACAAACATAAACAAATATAACATAAAAACACAAACCATCTTCCATATATATACCTACAGTGTGCCGGTTGATTTACATATTGTTTTGTGCAACCCTTTCGTAGTCTTCAATTGTAATTACATTGTATATCCTCTCATACTTTCAATCAAATATCAAATACATTAATATCTTTATTAATCAATCATTGACGATACTTTTATTCATTGATGTTTTATAAAATAATCATATTTTACTTGGTTTAATTTGTAACAATTCATATTATCCTCCCATATCTATCCTAGCATCCCATATCTATCCTATATAAATATAATTAAAAAAAGAAAAAAATACATCTTTATATGTTTACTATTTTCTAAGAATCTACATATTCCATTACTATATTTTTTATCTAACCACTGACAGAATAGATCCCAAACTTTGTATAATTGTTTATCATCTTGTTCTCGAATTTCAAATGTCAATCTATTCATTTCAGCACATTCCAATATTTTCTAATGAACTCCTCCTATAATGGTATCTTCTCATTTTTCCAGTTTTTAGCAAATACAATCCTAGCTGCTGTTAATACATTTACAATCAGATATTTCAAATCTTTGCTATATATTTCAGGCAAAATTCCCAATAAAATTATCTCTGGTTTCAAATCTATATGCTTATGTGTCATTTTTTCCAGCCACATGTGGATTTTAGTTCAATATTTTTTCAGTGTCCGGGCATGTCCACCACATATGGTAATATGAGCCGGGTGTCTGTGACATGTCCAACACTTTTTCGACTTATTCTTGAACATCCTTGCTATTCTTGTCAAGGGAAAGTGCCACCTCTAAAACATCTTATATAAATTTTCTTTATATGCTGTTGACATTGTCATTTTATAATTTTTGAAACACACTTTTTGCCATTTCTCCAAATCAATTCCATATCCAAAATTCTTCCCCAAGCAATCATAGTTTCTTTCACTTGTTCTTCTTCTAATCTAATTTTTAATAAATATCCATATAATTTTAATCACCTTTTCATCGGCACCTGTCAAAATCTTATCTAGATCGGTCAATTTATCATTAAAACCTTCTGTTTTAAAATCTTTATCATACCTTGATTGTATTTGCACATATGAAAACCAATTCATCTTTATACCTTGTTGCTCTAATTTTTGCATGGATTTAAGTTCACCCTTTTCATTCAGTATTTCGCCATATCTAACTATTTGTTCGTTTTTGTATATTATAGAATAAGAAAATGCTTCAATAGTCGATAACCAGACTGGAATTTTTAAATAACATTGTCTTTTAAACTCCTCCCAATTTAACAACAGAGACTCCGTATATAATGTCTTCTAAAGTACCCCTGTGTTTTCGTTCCTTTAAACCATAAAAAAGCATGCCACCCCAACAACAGATCATGTCCTTCTAATGTCAACCATCTAGTATTTCTTAATGTTATTCATTCCTTTACCCACATCAATTTTGTAGCTTGATAGTACAACTCCCAATTAGGCAAGCCAAATCCTCCTCTTATTCTAGCATCTTGCAAAAGTTTTAACTTTATTCTCGCCTTCTTACCTTGCCATATCTATTTCAACACGATTTTATTTAATCTTCAAAATAATCTTTTCCAACCTCAATTGGATTGTTTTGAAACAAATATAAAATTCTGGGTAATATATTCATCTTGATTGTTGATATTCTCCCTGTTAGTGACAGTTGTAAAATTTCCCATTTCGCCAGATCTGGCGCTATCTGCTGCTTAAGTTTTATATAATTATTCTCTTTTAATGTACTGCATCTTGCTGTCAAATATATCCCCAAGTATTTCATCTTATTCGTGAAGGAAAGAACAAAGGCTTTTCCCAACCCAACTACAGGTCAATTCAGTGACCAATCAGGATTACAGATGTGACCACATGACATGAACTACATTTCCCCTTAGGCATTAACTACATTTAACATGAGGCATTCCCTTAAGGCGACAGCTCCCAATTCCCAATTAATTATATACAGTTTGACCAGCACAGTAACTCACAATAATTGGGCATCTGGAACTTGGGGCATAGTTTGGAAAATGAAGTAATGAGAAATGTAATTGTGGCTCTGCTGAAGTCTAAGTTTTATTTTTAGTACCGACAGCCTTAAATCAACAATGAACTATATTATACTATCTTTACATCTTCCATTTTAAGGGAGATCCCAAATGTCTGAGGCTTCATGAACCAGAAACTATGTTGTAAACTCATGTTTTCACTGATTGAAAATTTAATCCCTTGGTTAATTGCAAAAATGGATTAAGGAGCAATGTTCTTGTATGTCAATGTGAACATTCCCTTTCAACTTGAATCAGAGAGGATTTCAAGATATATTGGATAGGCAAGTTTTTAATAGTATGTGGAGATTGCTAAATGACTGCTAGCTCATTAATTTTCAAGAAGGTCAGTAAGACAAAGAGAATAAAGGATGTTTTGTTCAGCAAGACATTGTGGTGCTTGCATCTGACCCTGTACAAAGATGCAAAATGAATATAACCATTTCGTATCCCATATTTGTCAGCCCCCTTTTATATCCTGACGTGAACATTGCACTGTTAATATATAAAAAGGCATAATATAAATATATATAAGTAAAACAAATAGATTAGACACATCCTTTGTGCCAGTGGTGGGATTCAAATAATTTAACAACTGGTTCTCTGCCCTAATGATTTTTTCCAATAACCAGTTCACCAAACTGCTCAGAAAGTTAACAACCAGTTCTCCCAAATTCGTGCAAACTGGCTGAATCCCTGCTTTGGGCCCATTTCTTTACTGCAATTTTGCAAATTTCTTTATTGCAATTTTGCAACGTTTTACCACATTTTATTGTTTTTTACATTGTTTCACTCATTACACCTTAAATCATCTATTACAAATCTGCTGTGTCATGACCTAAACATTTATTTATTGTTTAATAAAAACCAGTGCAATTCCCATTCTTCAAAGCAAAATAATTTTCTATGGTCCACTTTAAAGAAGAAAAAGAAGAATGAAAGTATTTTTTTAAAAAAAGAAGAAAATAGTTCTGAACATGCAGCATTTGTACTTGGCAATCCTAAGTATTAGACATTTCCTGACTTGCTTCTCATAACAACCATAACCAATTTACGCAAATAAGAAATGATGTTATTTGTGCATATATGTGTCAAATCATGCATTTCTGCTGGCTAACTCAAATTTTCTAGAAAGTTCTATTTCAGATTCTGACATAATAAATCACTCCGTTTGTTTGCTGTCTTCTACCGTTCCAAGAGTTATATTTTTGTAAAAGCCTTTTTGATAAGTATTTTTTAATAATTCCAGAGAAGTAGTTTTAATGTGATTTTTAAAGCATTAAATTTTATGAAATTAGATAATAATCAATCCGTAGCATTTTAGTTCTGGGAGCAAACTAAAATACTGGTTATTGAATATATAAACAAACCCTTTGAAATCAATATAACTGTATATAAATGTTCTAAAATACAAATGGATGTCAAACTTGCTGCGTCACATTGCCATCACATGATGTTTCACAATGTTTTTCCCATTCGCGGAGCTGGTGTGGGGGTGTGGCCTGCACATGGTGCATCTAGCCTGTGGGCCACCAATTTGACACCCCTATTATAAAATAAGAATATGCAGGAGTGAATCATCTCAATGGTTTCTTATTCTTCTTCCTACTCCATACTCTAAGCATGCATACTGTCTCCCAAACTAAAGATTGAACAGAGCAAGACATTAGTAATGTGAACTGGAACATGTTTCCCGCTGTTCAAACTATCTTCCCCAAATTGAAATATAGGTCCAAATAATGAGTAAGAGCTAGAGTTAACTTTTTTAAAAAATTCATCAGAGTTCAACATTGACATCACTTCTCTTCCACAATATTTATGAAATAAATAGTTTTAAGCAGGAAACCTAACTAATACATTGGAAATAAATAGGGTGCTTGGCTATTGCTTATGTTATAACACTGGAGGGGATCCAAGTAATTTGGGCCTGCCAGTTTAAACATCATCCATCATAAAATAAAGAAGGAGGGAACTGACTTTTGGTAATTATCCTTTCCACTCTAACTCTTCCTCAATTGAGGGGATCCTTGTTCATTTGAGCTCTGAGCTTATTCATTTTCTTGCAGCTATTTCATTACCCAAACCAGGTGTGGGATTCAAATGTTTTAACAGCAGGTTCTGTGGCTGAGGCTAGGTGGGTGTGGCCAGGTGGGCGTGGCCATGTGACTGGGTGGTTGTGGCTTCTTTTTCTTTTTTTGTAGCACCCCCCGTGCTCCACTTTTTTGCCTCCTGGGTCTCAGGGAAGCCTCCTGAGGGGGCGTTTTTGCTCTCAGGAAGCTTCCCTGAGGCCCAGGAAGGTAAAAAATGGAGCATGGGGGGCCGTGCAGCATACACACACCCCATGTTCTGTTTTTTGGTCTCCTGGGTGTCAGGGAAGCTTCCTGGGTGAAGCAGTAACACAGCAAGGGGGATGCTGGCACAGCTGATCGTTGGGAGGAGAAAAATAAAGAAATACTTTAAAGAGTGACTCGATGGTGAAGAATGCAGTCAGCGATGTCGGGCGTCCATGTGATGTTGCGCATGCATGATAAGGACTGGTTGGGAGGGGAGGGGCAGGCGGAGAGAGGCAGAGCCAGCCAGAGGTATGATTTGTCAGTTCTCCGAACTGCACAGAATCATAACAACCAGTTCTATAGAACTGGTCTGAACCGATAGAATCCCACCCCTGACCCAAACTAGGAACATCATCAGTGCATGATAGGACTAGCAGTGATGATATTACCTAGTTTGGGTAATGAAACATCTGGAAAAACAAAAAAAAAGGAAGCTCAGGAAGCATCAAGGACCTCTCATGTCAACACTATTCTCCTTTATTGGTCTTCTTCCATTTCTGCTCCAGAGAGGGTCCCAATTCTCCAGAAGAGTTTTGAAGAGGTTATAAGGACTATAGGAAGTCACAGGAAATGTGAAGTCACCCTTCCTTCTATCGCTTTTAAATAGTAATTTTTATTAAGAACTACAATTTAAAAAAGATAAAAACCTAATACAAACATAAAATAAAAGAATAAAATTGAAAATAGAAATGGATAAGAAAAATAGAAAAGAAAGAAAAAGTAATAATATACAAAAGAAAATCAATATACAATTATTCCCCACTCATCACACGTATTATTATTATTATTATTATTATTATTATTATTATTATTATTATTATTATTAATTTGCCCATCACCAGACCAAACCACAGTACATACAAAAGAAGAACATGGGAAAATTAATCATGAACAATGGTCACCAAAAACTTGAAACTAAGGGGAAATACTAGTGTGCTCCTCTGATGGATACACTCTTAAAAAAAATTAGAAACAAAGAAGGTGATATATGAGGAGCCCATTCCCTAGACAATATAAGAAAAAATTAAATTAACATTGGGTCTAGAAGGGTCTGTTTCAAGAGACAGTAAAAGTAACTTAGATCTGCCTGCGTTATACATAGGGCAATATAAAAGGACATGCTCCACAGTTTCAACCTCAGCTCTGTCGATGGGCATAGCCGCTCGTTCATTGGGAGCCTCTTAAATTGCCCATCCAGTGCTAAGGGCAAAACATTAAAGGGAGCTAGGGAGAAAGCTCTTCTATACTTGGGAATGTAAAAATAAGAAGCCATCCTCAGTTCGTAATTATTAAATTGGCTGAAGATCAGAGGGAAGCAAGTTTTGTTAACTCTGGCTCGTAGATATTGCAAGTCAATGTCCACAAGCCATTGGACTACCCTAAATTGGATGTCCTTAAGGCTATAATCTCCCAGGGCATCCCCCATAAAACCTAGCAGGTGTAATTTCTCCATCAGCTCCCTCTCCCAACGAGAAAACATCACAAGTATAAACAATTGTAATTTAATTATCTCTTAAAATAGAACAAATATGGCATACTTGTTCTGTACCATTTCTTTATCTATAAACATATTCTTAAAGCCTCATCATTCAGTTCTGGTCAGCAAAAGACCATTAAGGATTATAAGAAAAAACAATATACATATTATAAACTTGATCAGATAAACCAACTTTCCTTCCTTTTACTTTCAATAATCTAGATCTTTAATATTTTTAAATAATGTCCCATAATAATATTTTCTTTTTGACCCTTATCACAAAATGTTTCAAAACTATGACAAGTTTTAAAAACACAATATGAGCAAAAGTTACCTTTTTGGATCACTCTTCTCGTTTGTTCTTTGTACATCCCTTTTAATTATTAAGACATCATCTGGTTTCATTTGTATATCCAGTATAGCATCTTTTTCCATATCATTCTTGCAGCCTGTCATTTTTAAATCCAATTTCAGATAACTCTCAGTCATGTCCTGTAAAACTTGTTCCTCTTCCATAATATCTTTTAAACACAGCTGGTCTATAGAGCAAACACTTTCAAAATTAACTTCTGGTACATTGTTCAAAACATCCTTCAGTATATTCAGTTAAGATATTTTGCTTCATTGTGTATTATTATCCATCTCTCTGAGGGAAATGGGTAGTTAAGGACTGTAAAATATAAATAATATAAATAAATTAGTAAGTCAGATTTAACTGTTCCTCACCTTTAACTTTAATCTTTAGTTACTCCTGGTTCCCTCTAGTGTCTTACCTTCTAAGTCCCATTCTATCAAAGTTTTTTTTAAAGAATTTAAAACAAAAGCATTTATTTTACCACCAGAAGTATTCTTAAAATGAATTACAAAACCTTATTTCAAATCAATCTAAATTCAAAAGCGAGTTTTTTTAATGTCCTTAAACTTGTTTTTAAAATTTCTTTCACTAAGGATTGAACAAAACTTACCAGGTGCTATAAAATGTATCAACCCAAAAAGTTCCTAATAGCTTAAATGCATTTAACAAGCAATTTCTGAAAATGATTAGAAAGGGAAGTCTGAGAATCTAGTATCTTTTCAAAAGTTACTGACTGCAGTTTGAATGAAAAGAGATTTCCTTCGATTCTCAGAGCATTAAACCTGTCTGTTCCGAGGTCTTCTCATTAGAAGCAACTGTATGGAATGCTTGTGGGCAATCTCAAATCCCCTCCTGGTCTACTTATTGGTTCTTCATTCCACTGCAGTCTTTGACCCAATTGTTAGCAGTTCTTCATTTCTTCCCTGGAAGTCATTCATCCTTGTATCCTGTTGAAAAATGCAGAGAGAACTACTCATGTATCATATTATTATAATAAAAGAGTATTCCAATTATTCTGATTGCTTGAAAATTATTTTGTTATCTTATGTTGACTTTGTAAAGAATTGCTTCAGCATGGATTGTGCACCATAATTATAGATACTGTATAGCCAGAAACCAGATTAATATCCATCCACACAATGTGCTTTGGGCCAACTGAACATACAACACACCTTTGTTAGATTTCTCAATTGCAACCACACCTACCTCTTCAGCTGCTCTAACTTGACAAGACAAAGACCTGCTAAAGGTAATCAAAACCAAAGAATGCAGTGTGGTTATTCAAACGGCCAAATCCAAGATTCCCAGAAAAGAAACTGCAAGATTTTCAGTTATTATTGAGCAAAGTGAATGAGGTATTCAAGAAATCCTATGAATCTTTCATAGGTTTTATAAAAGGATTCTACTACTTAATAATTACACACACACATATGGTATTCAGCTTTGTTCGGGTATTTTCCCACGTCATTATAGTTGTGCTTTTAAAGTTGTAGCAACGTTTC
>BHFT01068283.1:0-19755 GCA_004320025.1 Laticauda laticaudata
AGAGGAGGATATTTGTGTGTCGTTGGGCAGGGGGTCTGGATCTGGGAAGCCCACGATAGAGGTTGCCTTCCAGCCCCTCCTTGAGGTGACTGGCGTTGTATACCTGGGCATCTGAAGATGAGGCCGTAGGCTGAAGCCTCGATGTACATGAAATTTGTAGTCAGCATCGACCATGGCTAAGAGGACGATGCGAAGAAGCCCTTGTCGTTGAAATAAGTGGACCCCGACTTGGCCTGGTGCTTGCAGGCCAGTGCTTCCCATCGATGGCTCCAACAGTGTGTGGGAAGCTCCACCTCTGATACCCACTGTCTGCAACTTGTCTTCCATCCTTTCTTCAGTGGAGGGCACTGGAGGAGCTCCTCCTTGTATTTTCGATGAACATTGGGCCCACTGCAGCCAATCTTCTAGCTGACCACAATGACTGATGGTGTTTTGTGTGCAACCTTCAAGCCGAGTATTGCATGCTTTTGTAGGTTGTCCCTGAGGCAGGTGGCGCAGAGTGAGTGGCCGAGCCGTTGCGCCAGGTTTCCAGCTGGGTGGGAAGTTGTGTCAACCTGGTGTGAGGCGCAATGCACAACTTCGTCAAAACATGGCTGGAGGCATCCTCATGCAAGTTCTGGAACGCCCTGGTGTCTTGTTGTTCCTTGAGCTCCACCATTCAGCTTGTTGTACAGATGCCATACTTCTGCTGCTTCTCACCCGATCCATTTTCAACAAGACCACCGACATTCTTGGCTGCCTCCTTTTCTTCCCATAACCGAAGAATTCACAGAGCATGTAGACTGGGCTTCGATACTGTATTACAGAAGGATGGTTGGTTTGGCCAAAAAGAGACTGTAGTACGATCCACGGTTGGACATGACTGGATGTCTGGTGGAAGAGGAAGAGTCAGATGAAGGCTGCAGAAGGTCTGCACAGCTGGGCTGCTCGTCTGAAAGTGAGCATGCAGACGAGTTTGCTCCCTTTTTATAGCAGCTATAGGTGTCCCTCTTGCATCCTCTAGGCATCCTCTAGGCATCCTCTAGGCCATCCTTAATGATCCGAGATAGTCCCTCTGCGGAACAGTTTTTCCATTTTACAAACGCTTTTTTGTTTCCCTTGGCCATCCGTTCTGCAATCCGTTTCTGCATCTGTCTGCGTCAGTTAGCTTCCTCCTTGTGTCCGGGGCGGATGCGAGTTGCGCGGATGCGTAGTCGGATGCCTAGAGGATATAGCAGATTGCCGTACGGATGCGTAGCGGATTGCGTGCGGATGCAGAATGGAACGAAACTGGAACATTTTCCGCGCAAAAAGTTTTAAGCAGCCAAAACTTATTGGAAGCAGAATGAAACCGTCAATAGCGGATGCTGGACGGATAGAGAGGAGCAAAACGAGGCAGTGGAGTAACAATCACGTTTTCAAACGGATGGCAAGGTTTTTTGTCCGTTTTACATCCTCTTTGCATCCGTTGGTTCGGTGTGACATGGGCTTAAGGGACTCTTTTGATTATCTGACCGTGTTGCCTTTGTGTCACAACTCAGGTCATCAACAATGTATCCTTTTATAATTGAGAGATGGAAAATTTGCCAAAATGAAGGTTTTTTTAAAAAAATGTGGTCAAAGCTTTCCACATTACCACAAAGCTTACCATACCATGGCACCCAATGTACTGATAATCACTGGGTCCACCACAGATACTTTATGCCATAATCTTTCAACTTGAATTTTCAGATCTTAATATTCTGTGATTTTCTCCAGTTTTTTTTAAACAGATAAACAGAATTGGAAGGGACCTTGTAGGTCATCTAGTCCAACCCCCCGCCCAAGTGGGAGACCCAACACGATTTCTGACAAATGGCAGTCCAATCTCTTCTTGAAAGTCTCAAGTGATGACGCTCACACAACCAAGGGCAGGCTGTTTCATATAACCAAATGTTTCCTTTATAATCTGTGGATTGACACATCATTTAGAATTTGCAGGAGGGATACCAAAGTAGGAGAACACCAAAGAGATGCCAGGACTTTAATAAAGTTTAGAAAAAATTATTAAGAAATAGCCCATAAATACTTATGATGTCAGGAGCACACAATTATCAGCTGGGAGAGTCCTAACAGCCTGGAAGATTCATGTTCTGGAATTCTACTCATCTCAGTTCTGGGATAATTAGTAAGGAGAAATCTATCTTTGCATTTTACATTCAAGAGATTACAAGAGATTAAACAAGCATACAATGCAGAATATACAGTACATTGAAAGAAATGTCTTGATGCTGGCAAGCTTAACACACTCCTAGTTTGTCCACCAAGATACAAAAGGAAGCCTTTGGGATCAAAATGATTAGGATCATGCCAATTTCAGATAGCAATGCAAGTTAGGCCCAGGTGCTAATTAACCAATTAAGGTTGCAGAGCTGAGGTAACTTGTGGTTGGTACCTTTCAAGCAAGCACACAAAGAAAAGCAGTTTAAGAAGAAATAGATTGTATGCAGGGGAAGAAATTCTGGGAAAGAAATAAGAAAATCATAATATTAATAAAAAATATGCAAGCTAGGCAGTCAGTCACAGGACCCCAAACCTAAGCATTTGCAATCAAAATAATTATTCTTTCACAATTTTCCTCCTATATAACATCTGTTCCTTTTCTCTAAGAAGGCAGGAAAAAATTATGGCAACAATTTATTTCAGATCTGCTAGGTAAGTTAACAAATCAGGGACATACACACACACACACACACACACAGAGAGAGAGAGAGAGAGAGAGAGAGAGAGAGAGAGAGAGAGAGAGAGAGAGATCAAAATACATACTTCTGAGAATATTGTGAAGTTTTTCAAAAACCTGTACATAAAAAAACCTCATATTAATCTGTAAAATAGAGAAACATATCAATGACACTGTATTTTTGGAGTTGAAAGTGCACTTCCTAAAAAACTGCACTCAGGGAAAAGTATTTGCAAAAATGATTGCTCTTCATTTGTTTGAAATATTTATAGCCCCCCTGGTATTCATTATTTAGAGAATAATGTATTTTTGCATATTATTTTCTCACTGTTCATAAATAGAGTTATTATGTAATTGTTTAAGGAGAATAAAGCATAAATTACAAACCCAGACTCATCCATTTCAACTTTCCTTTTTTGTTTGTGTGTGTCTTATAGTACCATGTGCTCTACTGTTAAAAATAAATTTGGCATTTCATTAATACAAAATAAGAGAAACAACATTCAAAAAGGAAAAGAAAAATAATGAGAAGGAAAAACACAGAAGCCATCAGGCAATTCTATCAAAGACTTTACAAGTTTGAGGGGGAAAAAGGTCTTGTCTAAGAATTGGGTCACTTACATAACACCAACATATTTTAAGATATACATTATGATTGCTGAAGCATCTGAAACAGTAGTTTTATAAATATATATTCCCATGAAGTGTTCTGTTCGAAAATAGAGCTGTATTCTTGTCCTGAAATATTTCTATATACTCGGAAGTTAGTGTAGATATTCCTTCTTTGAGCCTGTATTTCTCAAAGAAATATCTAATTAAACAATTGCCAAGGTCTCTTTGTCTCTGAAAACATTACTGAATTTATTACAGAGGCCAGTATGGGAATGGAGAAGCTGAGAATAGAGAAATTTTAAAAAATAATTATTAGTTTACTTCTAATTTGTAAGCATTCTCAATAGAACACTTTTTAAAATATGTTAAAAAATGATAAAAATATAAATACATTACAGCATGTTCAGTCTACAGTTCCTCTTTCCATAGCAGTATCAGAAGTTCATAATGAAACTGAAAGTCTTTTTTACAATATTTTTCATCTTGTAAGGGAGTAACTAATAGCAACCATCTCTGAGTGGTTTCCAATGCCACCTTCCTAAATTAGAATAAAAACATAATAAAAACTATATCAAATCACATAACAATTGATAAAAACACTAATATAAAACCTGAGAATAAAACACAACCAGCTAAATACTTCAATAGTTCACAAGGATAAAAACATCGTTCTAACCCCAAACTTTACAGTACAGTGCTTAAATATTATCATTCAACTTACAAGTTATTTGCCATTTCTTAAAGTCAAATTCACAAGCTTTCTGTCTAAACCTGGGACCCAAGCATTTCAGGGGCTCTCATACAAGCCAGACATATTAGAGTTTGAACAGGTCCAGTTGATACACAAAGATTTTAGCCTTCTGATTTTCCCTGCTATTGTAATATGCATTGCCTAAAAAATTCATTAGAATTAGAATTCTTTTATTGGCCAAGTGTGATTGGACACATAAGGAATTTTTCTTGGTGCAAATGCTCTCAGTATACATAAAAGAAAAGATACATTCATCAAGAGTCAAGAATCATAAGGTACAACACTAAATAATAGTCATAGAGTACAATAAGCAATCAAATAATACTATGAAATAGTCAATATAAATTGTAAGGATACAAGCAACAAAGTTACAGTCATACAGTCACAAGTGGGAGGGGATGANATCCTTGATTGAAGGCAGGTTGGTAGTAATTGTTTTTTCTGCAGTCCTAATTATTCTCTGAAGTCTGTGTCTGTCCTGTTGGGTTGCAGAACCAAACCAGACAGTTATAGAGGTGCAGAGGATACACTCAATAATTCCTCTGTAGAACTGTATCAGTAGTTCCTTAGGCAGTTGGAGCTTTCTGGGTTGGTGCAGAAAGAACATTTTTTAATTGTGCTTTTTTGATGATTTTTTTGATGTTTGGTGTCAATTTTAGTCATGTGATATAATAGAACCTAGAAATTTGAAGGTCTGTACTGTTGATACTGTGTTGTCTTGTATTGTAAGAGGTGGTAGTATGGGAGGATTTCTTCTAAAGTCTACCACCATTTCTAGAGTTTTGAGTGTGTTCAGTTCCAGATTGTTCCGGTTACACCACGAGGCAAGTTGTACAACCTCCTTTCTGTATGCAGATTCGTTGTTGTCTTGAATGAGACCAATCACTGTTGTGTCATCTACAAACTTCAGTATTTTAACAGATGGATCATTTGAGATGCAGTCATTGGTATATAGGGAGAAAAGAAGTGGAGAAAGCATTAATCCAATTTTGGCTTCCTGGCCACATTCTCCAGTTCAAACATGCAACTCTAGCTTGATCTCAGGCAATCTGGAATCCTATATTTTGAAAGTGGGTTTGGATTCTAAGTGTGGTGTCAGGCTATACTAGTATGTGTAGTTTGCATGCTGCTCTAATGCAGTATGGATTTATCCAGTTGGTTTTGAATCCACGTGACAGGATGACAAGTTCTACCATTAGGTCTCCTTTCTATAAGCTTTCACATGGAAGTGCCCAGGATAATTAACAGAAGCGTAGGAGAAGCTATCATTTTCCTGCTAAAGTTTGTTTTAATAACAAACCCTTGTCTCAAACAGATGCTGCATGGCATTTTCACAAGCACACCTCCATAATCAAGGTATCCCGGCCCATTTTTTCAATCATTGCATAAGAGGAGAAGTTGTGACATGAAAGCAGATAAAGAAAACCCATGTGTTAATGAAAGGAGGAGAACACTCAGACTTGATTGAAATTGATGTTTACCTTCAACCAGATGCAGGCTCAATACTCTCCCGCAGTTTTTACTGCTATTAAATGCCAATCTTTCAAACTACTTTAATCCACCCCAGTAGGGGTGCTTCATAAAAACATTTGTAGCAAGTCCACTAGCTTAAGGGATTCATGGCAATTTGCAGGGGTTTGGGAGACCCCCTAGGTAAGGTACTATGCAGTTCAGAGAACCCCCAAATCCCACTTCTGGCTGGCCCCAACCCGCCCCTCCCAGGAATCCCCACACGGCCTGCTTTGGATGCAGGTAAGTGCAGGCAGCATGCGGAGGCTCGGGGAGGGTGAAAAACAGTCCTCCCAGAAGTTCAAGAAGGCCAAAAATGGGCCCATTTCCAGCTTCCGGATAGTCTCCAGAGCCCAGGGAGGCCATTTTCACCCTCCCAGAGGCTCAAGGAAAGCCTCCAGAGCCTGAAGAGGGCAACCCCCACCCTGTTGTGGTGCAGTCAGCCAACTAGACCATGCCTACCATGGCCACACCCACCCAGGAACCAGGCAGAGAACCCTTTGCTAAAATTTTTGAAGTCGATCCCTGGCAGTAGGGAAGAGGAAAGAAATGAAGGTCCAAATGACAAATGTAGGTTCCATGATTTTATCTGAGCCCATGTGTGTGTGTGTGTGTATGTACATACACTACACATATATGAAAACTGCCACCATAAGTCTCAGGCAGCATAGCCAGTAGTAAGAGATTATGATGCTGTGGACCAATGTGAAGTACCACAATATTAAGCTCTGTATAATTTTAGTGCTCTAAAGCACTAAAAGATGAATCATTTGTCCAAAATTATGTCACTCTTATAATATTGTTCTTGTTCTATTGCAACAATATGCAATAGAATGCAGCTCTGGGGATACCTAATTTTTTCTGTTGAACGTGAAGTCGTCATTCCCATAATAAAAATCAAAAAACTTTGAACGTATTCTTTCATGTACCATCTGCTAACCTTTGGGATGGGTTCTTCTTATACAGGAGGAAAAACTTCTGGAAAACTGCTTTGTTGCTGTATAGTAGCCTTCTTTTAAATGGAAATGAATTTGGCTTGCAATGATTCAGAAGACTGCACAAAACTTGAAAGTGCAAGTTCTAAAGCAATGAAAATATCCCAAAGTGTAAATACAAAGATAAAAAGTATCCTAGAAATGTATTAAAAATTATTCTGATCAGCAAAATTATTTCTTAGCAATGCCCTGTTCCAGACAAGTAAAACAAAGATATATTCTTTAGTATCCTTTTTTTTTTTGAGGGGGGGGGGAGAATGACTATCAAGTCATCAAGTCTCCCATCTCTTTTTGCAGAGTAGTATTTTTATATTTGAAAACACATATGTCTACAACCTTTAAGATTGTTTGTATTATTTATTACTATCTTCAGAGTTAATAAGTTTTATCTTCATCTAAAAAGCACATCTCAATATACAGAAGTACTGAGTCCTTATTCTTATGCTTCCAATCTTATGGATCAGATAGACTTCTTTGACGAAGGCTTCTTTGACTGAGAAGTTTTGCATTTGTTCCCCAACAACTCATCTTGAGAAGTTTGTGGCTCCTGATTTCTTAAATAGCATATAGTTATCATGATTAACTATCAAAGCTGGTGGCCATGGCTGCAAAGTATATAGTTTTATCATGTGCCTCCTGAAATGTCCAACTCTTAAGCTTCTTCAAGTATCTTTGGAATCTAGTTTTATATGGTGAAAAAAGGCCCACTCATCAATTTTCTTTATTTTGTGCCATCAAATTGGTATTGATTCTTAGTGATCATCTAGATTTGCTCCTTAAAGATCTGACCCTAACCTGATTTTTCAGGTCTAATGGTGCACTCATCACCACTACAACTGAGTCTATTTACCTTGTACTTCAGGGGTGTCAAACTCGTGTCATCACATGACGTATAGTGACTTTTTTTCTCCTTTGCTAAACCAAGCAGGGGCATGGCCAGCACATAATGCTTCTGGCCCATGGGCCATGAGTTTAACAGCCCTGTTGTACTTTCTCCATACCATGCATTATTTTATAACCTTCAGTTATGATGTTCTTCTCACCCCTATTTTTTCAGTAACTAAAATGCCAAAAACTAGGCTCAGAATCTGTTTATGGTTAAGCATTGCATCATCAAAGGCAATCATGGAAAAGGAACAATGCAAATGAAAGAACAACTTGTACCAAACTTGCTAGATTTTTCTGTGTATGTGTGAATCGCTTGAGTACAGCAGTTCAACGTGTAGAGAATGTCATCTTTTTTTCAAGTGTAAATCCTCTTGGAGAAATCAACATGCAAGTTTCCCAGCAAGGAAAGACATTCAGCTTCATGTTTTCCAACTTTTGTATGCTTTGTTTGCCCTGAGAAAATGGGTCATTGGATTGTGAGTTCAAATAACCCCATTTCCTTTGTGCCTGGAAAACTTCCATGTGAACATTTTACCTCTTGTTTTCATCTCTCTTTGAGAGCTCTGGTTACCTTTAAAGTTTGTTATGAACTCCTAGCATGATGCTTTCCCCAGGCTGTCTTCTAGCCTTTTGTCTTCTTCAGCAGCTGTTCTATAAATGCTTATCTGAACCTCTGAACTCTTCAAAGCCTTCCCCCATTACAAGGGATAAGGTTAGCTTGCAATTACATGTGGAGACATCACAGGTGGAGGACCAGGGCTTTTCTAAGTGGAGCTATATTAAAAGCTCTTGTAGATTGCCTTCAATCAAATTCTTCAGAAGTATTAGGTTTGGAAACATAATCCAAACTTGGCACTTGGCAAAGGAGCAGAGAAGAAAATGGAGTACTATTGATGGTTTTTCAGAACTATTTATGATCTAGACTGTATAAACTATAATCTCCCATTTCCCCACCAACAGTGACTCCATAGAGGAACTTTACTTGGGGTATACTTTTTCCTGCTCTGCTTTGCATTTTGGAAGAAAATTAAATTACCCAAAATATTTCACCGAGCAATGACTGGCTCCTCAAAGTTCTTGTTCCTCAAAGTTATCATCCCCACTAAAATTAGCTTCAGTAGTTCAAACCCATCATTTTCCTTTGGGTGGCAAAGAGAATCAGATTGGCAGAATATGTGAAGCATTTTCTTAAAAAATATGTCTCACTTAAAGTGAAGAACTTGAAACTACTGTAGTTCACATTTTGATACTACAATGTTTGCATGAGAGTTATTCCCTCCCCCATCATTTTTATGTGCAACTAGCACATGACACAACATCAAAAAGTCCTTGAATTGTTCTTTTTCCAACCTGAGAGGATATTTTTCCATTCATGAGGCACAATCAGGATTATTATACTCATGGACAAACTTTCTAGTGTCCTTATCCAACCTTCTTCTTCAAGCCCCTCCATTTATAATGCCAATATGATAGAGATGTGATCCCTAATTTTAAGATGCCTAAAGGGTTGTCTCACTCTTTCTGGGTGAGAGGAATGAAACTATTTTTTCAGTAAGTAGTTTAAGCAATAGACATTTAATTGGCTGGGAAAATGTAGTTCAGCTGAACATGATGGAGGTTGAAGCATTCTGTGTGCATGTATGAGCATTGCTGGAAGCAAGAATTTAACCTAGGCAAGAATTATTGTAGCAGATTTCATAACTACTACAGGAAGATTTATTTAAAGGAAATATATTACAGGAGCACGTAAACTTATCACCTAGGTAATTGCATCCTATCAGGAAATCAGACAAAGACTGAACATATGAGATGGAAAGAAAACAGATTAAGAATATCTTAATTACAAAGCAGACAGAATGATAGACAAAGAGGGGATTACTGTATATTGTTTCTCTCTATCACAGGGGTGTCAAACTCGATTTCATTGAGGGCTACATCAGGGTTGTGTTTGACCTCAGTGGGCTGGGGTGGAGGAAGACAGGGTGGGTGGGGCCACCTCAATGTCACTTGTGTTGGGGGTGTGCATGGTGGCAAAAGCGCTCTGCCAGAAAAAAATGTGCTTCTGAGCTTCATTTTCATCTGCAATGGACTCCTGCAACCCTCTGCCAACAAAAATGGATCTTGCAAGGGCCACGCACAGTCCTCCTAAGCTCCTCAGCTGGCAGAGGCACCATGAGCTAGTTCTTTGCTGTTTCCAGGGTAGCTTCGCAGGCCAGATCTCAGCACCCCATGGACCAAATCTGGCCCCCAGGCCTTAAGTTTAACATCCCTGCTCTATCTACACTCCACTGTTTCATTTTGGTCAGTAGGATATGTTTATTTTCAGAAGAAAATGAAGATAACCCCCATACAAGTGGCCTTGAGCTCCTGAGGAAATGTTTTTGTTTGAATGTATGAAGTATTCATGCACTTTTGACATACAGAGCCACAGAACGTTATTTTATTTCATTTTCAAACCCAGATGCTTATTTTACAATTTAGAGAAAATGCAAAGGCTTCACATTACAGGTCTCCTCCAGATTGTTTATAGATAAATTAAACTCACCAGGGATGAAAAATAATTTTGGAAACTTAGATTTATGGTAGGTAAAATGAATCACAGAATAAAATGTTTATTAGCATTTGTAATTCCAACATCCAACAGGAAGGAAGAGAAAAATTCAAACTAGGAATCAAGCAAAACTACTCTTGGCATGGTTCTTATACCAGTGACTTAGTGCAGTATATATGTCATTTTGTGACTGCTGCAAGTAAACAGCAGCATTATATGGTGAGGAATAAATGCTGTCTATTGTGTGCACATAAATCAGTCTATCAGTCTACCAATCCCCAGAATATACTTGCCCATCTAAAAACTTCATCTTATGTTTAATTTTCTCTTTAAGAATGTCCATCCCATTGCTTCCCATCCCCTCCCCTCCCATCCCGAGATAAAGTAAATAATTCCTCACTGATAACAATCACTCATCTAGACAACCTGTTATCAGAGTAAAGATATTTAGAAAGTACACTCAGAGATAATATCTTCCAAAATATGTTGTAGGAAAAATTATGCAAGTATATAAATGCAGTTTTTAGGTGGGTCTTAGAAACAAAATCCTCAGATTAATGTAGAAAAGAAATGAAGCAGACATAAAGCCCATGTCACACTGCATCAACAGATGCAAAGAGGATGGAAAATGGAGAAAAACGCTTGCCATCCGTTGGTTAACGCAATGCATCCGTTCTGTACTCACTGCGTGCGTGATTCATACGTTATGTCCATCCAGCATCCCGTCTACTGAGATTTCATCCGCTCAAAAAGTTTTGAGCTGCACAAAACTTTTGAGCAGGATGAACTTTCCGCTGCGTCCATCTACATCCACTACACATACAGGGGAACAAACATTCTACATCCATCGTCATCCATTACACATCCGCTGTATCCGCTCAGCATCCGCTGCATATTCCACGCAAACTCGGCATCTGCTCCAGCGGAAAACGGAAAGAGGGAGGAAGCGATAGGGATTGCGTAACATCCGCACAGCGTTAGTAGCATGGACATAGAAAGGATGAAAGCGGATGCAGCTCGCATATAAAGCATTAAAACAGAAAAAACGTTCGTATAGGGGACGTATCTCAGATATTTAGGATGTCTGCAAGATGTCTAGAGGATGCAGAAGGACACCTAGTGGAAAAACAATATTACCAATAAAAAAGGGGAGAAATCACCTGGATCTCAACTTTCAGTCCAGCAGCCCTGGTGTGCAGACCTCTTCAGCCTTGCTCTTGCTCTTCCACAGCATCCATTGATGTCCACCATGGATCATGGCATACTACTTTTGGTAGCCGCCATCATTCTACACCCAGTGGCAAGCCCTCTTCAGGCTCTTTCACCTGTTCTACGCAAGGAAAAGGAGGCGTCCAAGAAGTGTGTGGGTCCGAAGATGGATCGCGAGAAGAGCCGAGTATGGACTGTATGACAAGCTGATGGTGGAGCTGAGGAATGAAGACACTCGTGCATTCAAGCACTTCATGAGGATGCCACCAGCCATGTTTGACGAAGTTGTGGAGCGGCTGAGACCCAGGTTGACCAAGGCAAACACCAACTTCCGCCCCAGCCTGGACCCTGGATTGAAGGTGGCACTGACTCTGTGCCACCAGCCCCCGGGACCATGTACAGGAACATGCAGTACGCCTGGAGGGTGCCACACAACACCATCAAGCATTGTGGTCAGAAAGTGGTGCAGGCCATCATCGAAGAATACCTGGAGGAGCTCCTCCAGTGCCCCACCACTGAAGAAGGCTGGAAGAAAGTTGCAAAACAGTGGTATCATAAGTGGAACTTCCCCACACCGTTGGAGCCATAGATGGAAGCATGTGGCCTGCAAAGTTCCAGCCAAGTCGGGGTCCACTCTATTTCAACTACAAGGGCTTCTTCAGCATCATCCTCTTCGCCATGGTTGATGCTGACTACAAGTTCATGTACATCGATGCTTCAGGCAACGGGTCAGCTTCAGATCCCAGATATACAAACACCAGTGACCTCAAGGGTGGGGCTGGAACACAACCTCAACATGGGCTTCCCCAATCCAGACCCCCTGCCCAACGACACACAAGATGTGCCCTACTTCATCGTGGGGATGACGCCTTCTCCCTCAGAACCTACCTCATGAAGCCCCACACTTCCAGATGCCTCACCCATGAAGAGAGGATCTTCAACTACAGGCTCTCCGGGGCAAGACGGGTGGTGGGGAATGCCTTTGGCATCCTGGCCAACAGGTTCCAGGTACTTCTCACCACCATGCAGCATCGTCCAGAGACCGTGAGGTACATTGTGGAAGCTTGCTGCATTCCTGCACAATCTCATGCACAGCCGCTACCTAGTGTTGCAGAACAGGCTTGTGGACTGCCAACAAGGCAATGGGGACATGGAGCCTGGTGAAATGGAGGCAAGGACTAAACCTGCTAGACATTGTGGATGTGCCAGGCCCCAACAGAGCCTCACGTGAAGGGAAGAAGCAGTGCAACCTCCTGAAACACTGGTGCAACTCCCCAGCTGGAGCAGTGGAGTGGCAAGACAGGATGGTAGATGCTTAATGGATGCTTCCTTGAGCCTGTCTCATCACACTGATGAGATTCTGCCATGTATGTTGAGTGGCCTACAATGAACAGGGCATTTAATAAAGAGTTGTTGTTTATGTTGAAATTGATGAATGATTAAATTGTTATTGATAATAAAGGGCCATAGGTGTGGCACCTGAAGGGTGGACCATACAGCCCACTATGCTTGCACTGGAGGCTTATCTATCCACATCCTATTACCCATCCCACAGCTGTTACCCCATCCCACAGATATCCCCTGCCCATCGCACTGCTATCCTTACTCATCCCACAGCTATCCATCCCACTGCTATCCTTACCATCCACAGCTATCCACCCCACAGATTCCTTATCCATCCCACAGCTATCCTTACCCATCCCACAAGCATCCAAAGGCTTAAACCATTTCTAAAAGTTCCACCAAGACTTCATTTACTAAAAGAACTGAACCAAGTGTGTGTGAAGCAAAGATAACCTTTATTAATAACAAACTGTAGGACTTTATTAAAAAAGCAAAATGAACCAAGAAAAGTGTCCCAAGCAAAGATAAAGTCAACAGGTAACAACCCAGTCTCTGGCACTGTTCTCCGTCACTCTGAGGCATGCCCATTCGGTCTCAGGGGTGAAGGGTCCAGGGGCTGTGGAGGTGGCAGTGGCTGGAGTGCTGGTCTGAGGCACCACTGGGGTGCCTGGCCCCGAGAGGCACAACAAGAGATGGTGGTGTGTGCAGGAAGCTCTCAGGGAGCTGGCTCAGTCCCGTGATGTTGAGAGGCCCTTCCTCCAGGACATGGGATGTCAGTCCCAAGACCGATGACAGATTGTTCTGAGGCCAGGCTTGGCTGTGGGGTGGAGGAAGGAGGAGTGTAGTGGGGCTGTCTGGTCTGCAGCTGAGTGAGGTGAGCGTCAGTGGCATCTGTGGCGTCGGTGGCATATGTGGCGTTGGTGGCATCGGTGGCGTTGGTGGCATCTGTGGCGTCAGTGGCATCTGTGGCAGGTGAGGAACCTGTGCTGGCTTTCTGTTAGAGGATGGAATCTCGAAGTGTACCAGCTGATAGAGGAGATCTATGCTGCTCTTGATGGTGTCCCTGATCTCCAAGAGGACAGTGTGGCTCTGTCCCTCCAGTCTGGCTCTCTGCCTGCTTTTCTGTGGAGGTGGAACTGGGGGTGGGTGTGGGTTGGTCTCTGGTGGCTGCGGCCTCCTCTTGCTCCATCTGTGTCAGGGTATCCTCCATGTGCTCCGGCATGGGATGTGCAGCTGTCAGGGAGGGGTCTCCGTCATGGGGCATTCCCAAAAAGGATACCTTTGCCTGACATAGGAGCTGACTCTTGGCCAGAAGAGGACTGGCTGTCTGTGGGCTGCTGAGAGAGAGGTTGACAGAGAGGTTGCTCCTCAGTGGTGGATCTCACCCTCCAAGAAGCTGCACTTGGCCATCATGTAGGTTCCAGTCCGTCAGCTTTGAACCACTGCCTGGCCCAACGTTCCTTCAGGTGCAGCTTCCCATAACCAGGTGTGCATATGTGCTTCCAGTCACCCCAGCGAGACATCCGAAAGTGATAGCCAGGCTCTCCGCCTTCTCTTCCCCAAAGCCACCTGCTTTCCGCTTGGTAGTCTCGATAGAGCCTGTGTCCCCTTCCTCCAGAGGTACTCGTCCTCCCTCAGCCATTCGAGTACCTCCTCCTCATGTTCCTCTGCAATGGGAGTACTTGTCTCCTCTCCCCTTTTTGCGCGATTGCCTCTCCCTCCTCTGGCAAGGGCCCTTCTGGGCCTCATCAGCAGGGCTTATTGCGGGCCTAGGGCTGCGTCCACCACACCACCAACTACCTCCACCAGCAGCAGCAGTAGCACCAGCAGCAGAGTCAGCACCAGCAGAACACGAGCACCAGCAAGCACCCATGCAGATCACGAGCAGCAGCAGCAGGAGCAGGACCAGCCAGCAAGTACCAGCAGTATGTCAGCACAGCAGAAGCACCAGAAACGCAGGAGCAGCACCAGCCGAGTCAGTCACCAGCAGAAGCCCAGCAGCAGGAGCAGCACCTAGCAGAAGCAACCAGCGACCAGCAGCCAGTCAGCACCAGCAGGAGCAGGAGCAGCAGAAGACCAGCAGCAGATGCCCCAAAGCAGAAAGCCAAGAAAAGGGTTCACGCCCAGCGCCAAGGGGGGGTTTTGGGGATTGGTGGTCCTGTCCTTTCATGCCAGGGCTTGGGCAGAAGTGGGCATAGGCTTCCTTTGTCTTCCCCCATGTTGTGGATGAAGTATGTCTGGCAGCGAGGTCTTTTCTTGATGGTGACCTGTTCACGAGCTTTCCCCCTTTTATTCCACGGGGCTGATGCCATGCATCTACCCGCATGCGCAGTGAACACTTTGCATCTGCTAGGCATCCACATGCATCCGCTAGGCGTCCGTTGATGCATCCGCGGCATCCGCGGCATCGCTCGGCACTGCTTGCCATACCGCTCCTTCCGCTGGCGCGTCCGCTTCGCTGTTTCTCCCAGAAAGCCCTGCGGATGTGTCATCCGCTTTCCATCCACTTCCCATCCGCTAGGATTCCGTTGAGCATCCGTTGAGCATCCACTTACACCTCACTATTTTGTCCTTCCCACTCTGTTCCTTTCCGTTGTTGTCCGTTCTCTTTATGCAAATTTGGGGCACTTTTGAGAGCGGATAACAATGGATCGAAAATTTGCTTGTCCACTGTATCCTTTTTACGTACGTTTTGCATCCGTTGGCCAATGTGACCTAGCCTTAAAAGCACAGATACAAAACTATGGTATGTTCATTATTATCTTCAGTTTTTGTCATAGTGCAGCGTGATAATGCTGGGTTATTATCTTCTCACATTCATGGAATATCCCATTTTCTAGGTGTCCCCTGATGATATAAGATTATGGATGTGAATAATTCAGAAAAAAAAGGATTCTTCCAATTGGAAGGTAGCACTGTAGAATTACAATTATGTTTATTTTCAGGAAGCATTTGGGGAAAATATATTTTTATTAGGGAAGCTTTATTTGGATTATTTTTAAAAGTAATTAACCAACTAAGCTCAATTAAAGACCCTAAGCATTTCCACAAAATAGGCCATCTTCTCTCCTGTGTTCTCTCTATGAGACCAGCATGATATTACATACTTAACACCATTTAAAAAAGAAGCATTATCTTTTATGTATAAGAAAAGGAACAATACATCTTCTCAGATGGCTTTGATCCCCTGTAATTTTATACCATGTACATTGAAAACAGTATATTTAAAATATAAGCACCTTACCACACAATAAAAATGCAGACTGCCCTCAATTTGCAACTACAATTGGGACCAGAATTTCCTTTGCTAAGCAAGGTGATTTTTAAATGAGTCACACCTGACTTTATGATATTTTTTTACCACCATTGTTAAGCAAGTCAATGAAATTGCTAAGTAAATCATGAGGTCTTTAAGTCATGGGTGTCAAACTCGATCCCATCATGTGATGTTTTTTGCTTTTGCGGAGCTGGGGTGGATGTGGCCAGTGCATGACACCTCCATCCTGTGGGCTGCCAATTTGACACCTCTACTTTCAGTGAACATGGCTTTCCCCATTGATTTTGCTTGTCAGAAGCTGGCTGGGAATGTCACAAATGCAATGATCTCAGGAAATTGCAGTTATCATGAACACATGCCAGTTGCCAATCACCTGAATTTTGATCATGTGATATGGAGATACTGTAATAGTTGTTAGGTGCAAGGACTGATTGTAAACCACTTTTTTCTGTACCATTGTAATTGTCACTAAATAAATGGTTATAACTGAAGGAGTATCTCTATACAGTTTTTTAAAAAGCAGACAAGCAAAAGACCAGCAATTAATTGTATTTTTATTATTTATTTATTTTATTATTTTATTATTTATTATTAATAATTAATTATTAATATAGTAATATAGCACATTAAAAAATTAAGAAACTATATACTGATGTCATCCTAAAAAGACAATTCTTCACCAGTTTTTTAAAAATATGTTAATCTTAGTTCCTCAAAAGATTTTGCTTTATGAATTAAGTGCCCTGACAAAAATACATGAAGCTGTGTTGATTTCTACAAAAATAAAATTAGATTTTTAACTTAGAAATCCAACCAAATAATATTAAATGCTTTTGTAGCCTCCTTTTACCAATAGATTGATTCATAGTTTGGTGAGAGCCTCTGACTGTTATAATGGATGTTGTAGTAACCTTCTTTGCTCACTCTAATATCCTTGCATTACTTTTAGCCACTTCCACATTTTTTAAAAATGATCCTGTTCATTTGGGGCATTTTGCATGAGATTCAAATTTCTTTCTCAAATTAAAAAACAAACAAACATGCCATTCAGCTCAACCCTGAAAATTATATAGTTGTCAATCATTCCTTCTAGATGGTTCCATGGCTTTGCTGTATCCATGATATTTAGTGGTAGGCTTTATAGTTTATAGTCCCACCCCCACCGTCTTATCCTCTAATGAATCTTTTGTTTCCAATTTGTGTTTCTTTTACAAGTCAGCCCTTCTGAGGGACAGCTTGAGCTGTTTGTGTTGTTTGAAAAAGGCAGGCAACTTGTTCAATTTTACCCTCAGTTACTAAAGCAAAGTATGTTAGTTCTATAAATGGACCACAATGGTGTTTTGTTATGAAATGCCTTTTGACATATAGAAGAGCCACAGTCCATAAGCTTCCAAATATATTTCAGCATTCCATAAAAATGTCAAATCGCCTTGTTTTCTAGGAGCCTGTGCCTGTATTTCCAAGAATTTGGCTCCACAGCTACTTTACCGAGATGAAGAGATGAGATATTTATGACTTGTAAGTATCACTCTGCATTTTAACTGTCAGCAAATTCCCAAACATTAAAAAAAAGACATAATTATAGGAATGAAGAAAGATGGATAGAAAAGTGAACAGTTTTCAGATAGACTGGCAAATTCTCCAAATAACATGGTATACTTGCTATATGGTAAGTAGAATGAGGGGGAATATATGCTTTAGAAATCCACACATGGTTAGCTCCTGTTCTTTACATCTCTAAGGCAGAGCTAGGAAGTCTTTGGTCTGAAAAATCCACAGTGAGCTAATACTACAGAGTTAGGGTATATCTCAGAGGTCCAAGCTACTTCAGATACCATTTTAAAAAGTATTTTGTCTATTTTGTTTATTTTTAAGTTTCTTGACAGGTACTTTCCTTTAATAAGTTGCAAGGAAATGTTTTAGATAATAAACATGAAAATAGACAAATGTACATAAACATGTAACGTTCTTGCTTGGAAGATGATCAGTTTCTAATGATATCCCTCAGTTTTTGTGTGAACATGGCACAAATAATCCACCATTTGTAGAATGCTAACATGAGAGATAGTGAGTGAACTGCAGCCTTATTTTTTTTAATAAGTGGAATGAAGTGCAACCTTATTATCTGATGTAACAGATCTGTAAGGATATTTTAATACCCACCATCAAAATCAGTATACTAGTTTCTAAATATAGCTCAGGGCATAGGTATGCTGGATGGAGACTTGTGGGGGCTTGTGAAAGTTGCTTGTGAAGTTTTGGGGATGATTAGAACCTTTTATTTTTTTAAAAAAAACATTCCTGGAGGCTGTTGAGACAGTGCAGAGACAAAAAACCAAGAAAAATATCTCCTCATAGCAACATGGCTATATCCCCAAGAGGAAAGGAACTACAAAGCAAACACACACCAAAGGCTGTAGCATAATCTGCCATAAAGGATGTAGGGATAGGAGTGCTCAGGAAATACAAGAGAGGGCAGGTTCATTCATGGCTATCTGGTCGTATTAATCATATTCATGTCTCTCAGGTAACTGGGTTGCACATCAGGAATAAGAAAAGGAGAGGTCTTTGTTTTTCCAGGTCATTGGGAAAGACTTTTAATGCCCCTCTCCACCATCATTTTTGACTGAAGAACCCCAGAATCCTATTCTTGCTGTGTTCAATAAATCTATTGGAAATGTTTTCTAAAGCAGCTTCTCCACTAACTGTCTTGTAGCATCAGGAAATCATTGTTATATCAATCCATAGTTGAATGACACTGAATGACATCTAAATGTTTGGAGGGAACTCTCCTTTTACCAATAGATTGGTAAAGTCCCCCCAGGACTATCTCTTTGATTCCTTTCATTATTTTAGAATTCAACCCACTGTAATGAAGGAAAACAATATCAAGAGAAATAGTTCATATTGGCAAATACAATACTTCTTTTCCCCTGCTATTAATAGGACTATCTTGTCCTTCCCAACCGAACTCAGAGAATAAGCTGACTGACGCTGGAGCAAAGCAGATCTATGGCAGATTTAGCATCACATCTGAAACTGTGTCACCACAAGAGGAGATAGGGCTGAATTTCTCAATGCCTTCCCTTTAAGCTTTCCCAGTTGGAATGGAGGGAAATCATTTCAGGGAAAGAGGGGGATTTGATGTCTACAAGGACACTTCTCTGACAAATCTGAATCTTCTCCAGGAAATAGTTAGCATTCATTCTTGGCTATAAACTCATATCTGAATTAGGAAAGAGTGAAGCAATGTAATTTTGGATACTTCCTTTTTAAGGCCTATTCTGTATCCTACATTTTCACTCCTTTTTTAAAAAAAGTGCTGGAAAAGCTGCATGTGTTTCAATGTTTAAGCAGTTTTCTCAAGAATATCCTTTAAAACACACAAATATGCACATTAAAAAAGGTAGCCACCCTATTATGCACCTCTTTCCTACATAACTTTTGTTAAAGTGGATTGAGATCCAAGAAAGCAAATGTGATAACAGAATTAAGTTGTTTAGTCTGGTTGTGTTTATTTTTTTCTTCTTTTGTAGATGCATCATCACATAAATACACATTTTATAGAGTTTTTAGTAGAGAACAACAGAGATTTGCACTGGAATTACTGCTGCCTGCCCATGTGAAGCATGCCAGTTTTCTCCCACTGAAGACTATGGAGGTTTTCTTCTAAATTTCTCCCCTCGGCTCAACCCTTTTCATCCTCCTGTAGTAGCTAGCAGTTGCAGGAGGTACATAAGAGTCAACTTTTTTAAAAAAATGTTTTTATTGATTTTAAAACAAACATAAACAAACGAAACATAAAAACATGAAGCCATCTTCCATATATATACATACAGTGTGTCAGTTGGTTTACAAATTGTTTTGTGCTACCATTTCGTAGTCTTCAATTACAATTACATTATATATCCTCTCATACTT
>BHFT01068286.1:0-34709 GCA_004320025.1 Laticauda laticaudata
GGGTTGGAGGGAGACCACCCCCGTTCGAGTGCCATTTCCTAGACGCCAGATTGGGCTGGCACGACGAGAGACGGGGGAACATAGCAAGGATCTGCCAGAACCAAAAGAGCTACAGCCCCAGCATGAGAGACAGCACCCCCTCCCGAACAAAGAAGACAGGCAGGGGGCTGTTGGAGCCGGAGAAAAAACAAAAGCAAAAATGGCTCAAAACAAAACTTACAGAAAGGAGAGACACACCAAACATAAGCATCGGCACTTTGAGCACAACCGATGCCCAGAGGGTACATGTGAAAGTCAAACATCGAAGGCCAACAATTTGCGAGATGGAAGTGGACTCAGTTCATACCTGTCTAATATCATGGAACACACTTAAGAGATGATTACCAAGATACGAAGAACAGAACTGAAGAGAGCCAAAAAACTGACCCCTCAAAGACTACAGCGGATCCCTGTAGTCGGACTTGGACCACTTCCAAGTTTAAATTCAAAGAAGCACACAGAAGAAATTTCGTCACTAACCATCGTAGACCCGGGGTCACCAAGCCTACTTGGGACTCAAATGGTTCGAGCCCCTGGAATTGGATCGTGACCGAAATCAACGCAATCACCAAAACAGGACTGGAGGAGACCTTGATGAGATGATTTCCAGGACGTGTTGTGGGGAAAACTAGGCATACCGAGGGTCCCCCTATATCATTTAATTTGAATCCAAACATAGCCCATATCAGGTTAAAGGCAAGGTAGTCCCTTTTCACATGTAAAAACTGAAAATCGATGAACAATGGAATAACTCATCGCACCAGGGGAATGGAACCAATAGACACACAAGTGGGAAACCCCAATTGTTACCCCGATTAAGCAGATGCGGTCCATGAGAATCTGCGGAAGACTATAGGCCCCACCCTCAACCATGCACTACAAACAAAGTATATACCCGTTTTCGGTCTGGTGCAACATCTGTTACATTCGTTGGAGCAAGTGTCTTCGCCAAAGCTCGACCTTGCACAGCGTACCAGCAATTGCCAGTCGACCCCAAAAACAGTGGAGGCCCACAAACAATTGTGACGTCACAGGAGGCATTTCAGATGCAAAAGACTGCAGTTTGGAGTCAGCGTGTGGCCCCCATGGGGTGTTCCAAAGCTTGATGGAGTGCTGTTACAAGCGAATAAAAGGCGGTGGGTCCCATACTCGATGACGTGCTGTTATCAGCTATACAAGAACCAACTGGAAAGCCGCCTCAGAGAACTCTTACAAAGATTCCAAGAGGCGGACTCAAAGTTAAAAAAGGAAAAAATGCCGCTAGCCACCTCTCAGTTGAGATTCCTGGGAGGTAACTAATAGATAAAGATGGCACCCACCCCACGGACAGAAAAATCTACGCAAGAAAGGAAGCTCCCAGGCCAAAAATAAAACAGACTTACAAGGATTTTTGGGGACTCATAAATTTCTATAATGTTTTTCTATGCCACAGAAAGGCAACGACGCAGAACACTGACACAGATACTGGATTAGACAGCTACCTGGACCTGGGTGACGACGAGAAAGAGGCTGCATTCCAGAAAAATAAAAGAAAACTTGCTGACATCCGAATCTGTGCTTCTTCAATACAGCGAAACACTGCCAACTTGACAGTCACTACGACGCCATCCCACCTTCGCATCGGAGCCGTACTCAAGCCACACGCTACCAGATGTGAGAGAAGCGCCAATCGTGTTCTATTCCAAAACGCTGTCCAATGCCAGAAAGAAAACACAGCCCAATTGGACAGAGATGCATAGCAGCGATAACGGGAGTTCAAGCGATTCCATGAATAACCTCTATGGCAGGGACTTTTTCTCACTAATTACAGACCACAAGCTGCTCTTTGGGAATACTCGCAGGAAACAAGGCCACCCCAACATACTGTCACCCATGAATGAAAGGTGTCTTAGTTCCTTGCCGCATAACAATTACAAATTAATCCACCGGCCAGGGAAGGACATATCACACACTGACGCCCTGAGCCGTTCTCCCCTGCCGGCAACTGGGATGCGACCCGGCAATCAACCACATCCACGCACAAATTGAAACATTACCAAACCTACCCATAACCAACAGCATACATTGCAAAGGAAACTGCAAAGAGACAAAAAAGATGGCACGATTTTAAACTGGGTAGGAAAAGGTGGCCAGGAAAACGAGACGACAACACTTTTAAACCGTTCCGGAACAGACAGACGAACTCAATGTAAGAAGGTTGTATATACTATAAGGGGAGATCGGGTAGTCATACACAGAACTACTCAAAGGAACAAGTACTGGATAATAATGATGAAGGACACCCGGTTATCGTACGAATGAAATCACTCTTGGCCAGGTTATGTATCGTGGCCAGGATGGAAAGAGATATTGGGAGAGGAGTGGAACGTGCACGCAATGCTAAAATCCAGACCTACACCCCCCTGCAGGCACCTGAACCGACTGGGAAACACCGAGGGGAACCTGGTTGAGAATACACCATAGATTTGCGAGGGCCGACAAAAAGGACACAACATTTTCTAAAATTAATAAGAGATGCTAAACTCATTGCGTTAGAGGTAAGTGTCCATGAAGTCCACAACAACAGAAGCCAATCATCAGACAGCGAGGATGCTGTTCGACAAAACACATGGTTGCTGGACCTATGCTTCAGATTAATGGGCTGCAAGTTTCACGGCATTGACATTTGAAGTTCCTCGCCGAACATGGCATAAGGCATACCTTGAAACAGCGCCAGTCGGCCGGCTACAAACAGGTGGGCGCGAACGCATGTCCGGTATACAAAGAGACAATAGAGAGAAGCTAGACAAGGGGGACATACAAGGAAAAATCTACAAAATGCTAACCATACAACACATCACACCTAAATACCACAACGAATAAAGCCCAGCAGAACTATTGTATGGGCCAGAAAATTAAGATCGCAACCTAAATAGATTACACTCCACCTACAGCCTGATAAAACCCAGCAGGACTTCCTCGAGTAGCACCGCACATTTTGAACGGGTACCTGGTCTATGCAAAATATCTCACAGGACACTTTATACACTATGGATCCGCCATTACACATAACCCAGGTAACAGGGACCCAGGTCATACAATAAAACAGAGGACGGAAGAAAGCGGAGGAGACACATGGATCAACTGAGGTCATGAACATTAGAAAAGAAAACCACGAAACAATCCATGCGAAAGAAAAAAACACACACACACAACACACCAGAGCCACAGCAAAACATTAAAAATAAATAATAATCATAACCAGACCAGAGAGGGGGGAGAACCCCGTCAGACACAAATAACGACAAGGAAGGGGAGACCCTCCACTGCCACAGAAACACCGCAGACAAAACCCAAAAACAACTTAACAACAACGCCCACCAACCAAACTTCATCCAATAATTCCCAGAAAGAAACCACAGATTACTTACCTGGAGTATGACCTTGTCGGTAGAGCCGCAACAGCAGTGGAAAAACAACAAGAAGGCCAATTCCAGAAGGGAGCGGCTGAGCGGCTCTACCAGCCCAGGACCGACCGGGCGGGAGCTGCGAATGCGTCAACTCTACCTGCCAAGGAGGTTCCACGGAGAAAGGACAGGAGAAACACTATCCCGTCCAAACCAGCCTAAAATTACAACAACACAACTGAGCTGCGCAGGGTCACAGTAGACACCAATAAAAAGCCCCGCCTACCTTACGATGACTACGTATCGTAGGTTGACTAAACCAAACTGGGAGGGATGTTCTATAATTAGCATGCTTGAAATAACCCTTTTTCTGATTGGATTGGTCCACAAATACAGCAATATGATTGGTTCTTCAAGCGACGGTGATTGGTCAACAATTGCCGCCCTGTGATTGTTCCGCCTGAGCGGCGGGGAATTCAAGGAACCGTCATTGGCTGCGAGCCGCGAGCAGCCACTATAAATAAAAGGCTGCCACGGCTCCACAGACTGATTCCAGGAACCAAATAAAGAGCTGAAAGTCATGCTGGTCTCCAGTCTCTTTTTTCCCCACGACAGAGGAAAAAAGAAGGAGCAGTGCTCAGGCATTTGTATCTCTTTTCTTGAGAGTAACCCAACATATATCAGCAAACATTTTCACTGAAATGTAAACAAAAAAAGATGTATTAATTTTGAGAAATGAGGTGCTTGATAAAGCACACATAATCAGAAGCAAAGTGAAATAAATGATCAAGCCACTGACTTGCACGTTCCTATTTATTTATAAACTAACCTTTAGAAGTAAATAATAGTTTATTGCTTGGTTTCATGACAAATACTTTCCTATCAAAAGGCTTCACAAGTACTATATTATTCTTAGACATAGAGAAAAAATGATCACAGAATCTGACAAACCTGATATCAAGCACACAGAAAAATGTATGGACATTAAGTCTTATACTTGGGTTGCAAGAAAAAGTGGAAGCTCTTGCAATGCAGCTGGTCAAATTCACAATCCCTGTGATTTAGCATTTTCCTGGAAATGAAAGGGAACAAGAAATTAAATTTAACTATCAGAGGAATAAGAAGTTGGGACAGTATATTTATTCCTCCTGAAATCTTCAGAATATAAATGAGGTAATCATAAAAGAAAAAATTCTGCAATAAGATAGAATTGTGACTATGGAAATAATAAGAAAAAAAATATTGGTAAATTGCATGAGTCAGAGTTAGGGCTAAGTTAATCATAATTATCTTTAAGTCCTTCACCCAGTGATATTTTTCACTCTATATTTTGGGAAGAATCCAATGTAATCTCTTTTGTATGAAAAAGCATTATATTAGGGAATTACCTTGCAGAGTTAATATTTGTGAAGGTCCTGCCTTGCCAGTCTTCTCAAGAAAGCAAAACTTTTGAAACCAAAGCTATTTCAAAAAGGAACGTTTATTGGAAGATTGTGATAGAAAGAAGATGTAGGCAAGAACTAAGGTTTCTCACTCAATATGTCAGGTTAAACCATTGCAAATAGAGCCTCTCACAAAGTCCAGGCCATCATTATCGAGCCAAACCTGAGGTGTAAAGGTGTTATGAGAAACAGGCCAAGAAGGTGATAAATGCTGGTTCCAGGGGTGGAATTCTACTGGTTTGGGCTGGTTCAGGCCGGTTTGGGCAAACCGGTAGCTCCAAAGATCAGCTGGGAGTGAACCAGTTCACTCCAATGATCAGCCAACCCACCCATCCCAGCTCTAGTCTGTAGTCCTCATTTATCAGCACTAATTGGAACTGGGAACTTCATTACTAAATGATGTGGCCATAAAGCACAATGTCATGTGATCATGCCAATTTATGGTGGCAGTTCTGGCAGTCCCAGTTGCCATTTTTAGGCAAATCTGCACAATTGCAGAATCCTGTGGTCATGTGATCATAGTTTGCATCCTCCTGCCAGATTCTCCACTTACTAGAGTAGAGTAATCTCTCCACTTCCTTACTAGAAGCAGGTAGGGAAGGTTTAAATAGCTATCTTGTTACTATGGGACATTGCAAGCAGTGGTGGGATTAAAAAAGTATTTTTTAAAAAAAAAATTACTACCAGTTCTGTGGGCATGGCTTGGTGGGCATGGCATGGCTTGGTGGGTGTCAGATCTGTGTATCTGCCATTCTTCAGTGGAAGAAGGGGGAAGTTGGTACACGTAATCATTTTTGATGTAATCTGAACATCTTCAGTCTTGTATGGAATCTGTATAACTTGCACATGATATACAACTGGGGACTGGAGTCCATATGTCTGGAAACTTGTCACCTCTTGGAGAGATAGCAACTCCTTATCTGGACGATGGAATGCCAAGTAACATTTGAAAAACTTAAACAACTATTCTCAGCAGAACCAATCCTGAAACCCCCAGACCTTGAACAACCATTTGTCATCAAAGCAGACGCTAGCGATGTAGCAGTTGGAGCAGTTCTACTCCAAAAGAATGAACGTGGACAGTTGCAACCATGTGCTTATACTTCCAAGAAACTGACAGGAACCGAGCAAAGATGGGCCATATAGGAGAAAGAGGCATATGCTGTGCAATGGGCACTCCTCACATGGAGACATTTCCTAGAAGGGAACCAAATCCCCTTTGAAGTCTGGACTGATCATAAAAATCTAGAAGCCCTGAAAACAACTGGGGACTAGAGTCCAGATACCTGGAAACTTGTCACCTCTTGGAGAAATAGTAAGAGGAGAAGGGACCATAAAAATTCCAGCTCTGAAAGAAACTTCCTGGGAAACTTTTCTAAGATACATTCCCAGAAAAAAAAAAGGGGGGGGGAATTAACATGTTGTTTCTTTATTTGACTAAATCCACATCAGAATAAGGGAGGGTTCTAACTCCCTTTATCCGTACTGTATGCCTGGAGGCATCTTAGATCCTGCTTTGGCTAGTATCTGAATCACTTCCTTTCAATAAAGAATTCCTTTTGAAGTACCTAGCTTTCAGAAATTCATTCTTATTGGTTGAAGAGGAAAGAGTCTGGTCCTTACAGTGGGTGTGGTAGGGGAAGGACACTGCAAAATCTCCATTCCCACCCCACTCCAGGGGAAGGATACTGTAAAATTTTGCTCCCCTCTCCTGCGGGAATATTACCACCGGTTCCCCGAACTACTCAAAATTTCCATTACTGGTTCTCCAGAACTGGTCAGAACCTGTTGAATACCACCTCTGATTGCAAGTTTATATATGTGAGTCAGTCTTCAAGTGCCCATATTGCAATTATAACAGATAACAGACAATCAGAGTTGGAAGGGACCTTGTAGGTCATCTAGTCCAACTCCCCTTCCAAGTGGGAGACCCTACACAATTTCTGACAAATGGCAGTCCAATCTCTTCTTGAAAGTCCGAAGTGATGGCGCTCCCACAACTTCCGAGGGCAAGCTTGTTTCATTGGTTGATTGTTCTTGCTGTCAGAAAATTTCTCCTTATTTCCAGGTTAAATCTCTCCTTGTTCAGTTTCCATCCATTATTCCTTGTCTGGCCTACAGGTGCTTTAGAAAATAGCTTGACCCTCTCCTCCCTGTAGCAGCCCCTCAAATATTGAAAGACCGCTATCCTGTCTCCCCTGGTCCTTCTCTTTACTAGACTAGCCAAACCCAGTTCCTGCAACCATTCATTGTATGTTTTAGCTTCCAGTCCCCTAATCATCCTGGTTGCTCTTCTTATGTGAGCACAGGGCCACAACTACAAGGACCTGTCATCTTGTTCAGCATCATTGTGACATCTAAAGGTTTCTGAAAAGGTACATATTAAATGAGGAACATGAATGTACAAAATGAAGTATCATTTTAAATTTAACCAGTTAAAGAACTAAAAAGATTGCTGCTAAAGGAATACTTTATCAGGACAAGAAGCAATGAATGGAAAATAATCAAGGAAAGAAGCAAACTAGAAGTAAGGGGAAATTTCCTGATAATAAGAACAATTAATCAGTGGAATGACTTTCCTTCAGAAGTTGTATGTTCTCCAATACTGGAAGTTTTTAAGAAGAAATTGGACAGCCATTTGTCAAGAATGGTATAGGGTCTCCTGTTTGCAGAGAGTTGGATTAGATCTCCAAGGAACCTTCCAATTTTGTTATTCTGTTATTATATTTTTTTTCTTTAAATATGGTATATACCTTGAGAATTTCAATATTCACAGTCCAAATTAAATTTATTGGATAACCGAGAATGTAGAGATAGTAGTAGTCTTCAAATAATTATTCAAAAAGGCATTTCCTTGATGGTCCTTAATTAATTTAAGTTTCAGAATTGTTTTCCTTCTTTCTATCAATGTCCTTCTGAAGCAGTTTTCATATAATGTGTGAATCTTAAAATCATGTTATGTTCCTATCTCTTTGAGTTCTTAGTAAATATTTAGCTAATTTTTGGAACCTTCATCTCAAATGTCATTGTTGGGAACATAATCTAAATTGTCCCCTTTAAAGATTAGGGTTGCTAATATATATCTAACAAGAAAATTAACCAGTGTCAGTGTCTCTTTATTAAGTTTCTATTAATTATAACAGCTGTTTCACTTCTAATAAAAATGTTAGTTGAGTTTCTCCAATATATAATTTCATCAATATTTAATAAACTGTCATGTTTGCCCATAAACATTTGGGAAGCATACACAAAAGCTTTCTGTTATCTGATTTGGTTTTCTGCTTAGTATGAAGTCCAGATAGCATGACAAGAGTTTAGTTGAGTTCATAGTCCATTCTCACTTAAGCTTACAGCTTCACAGAATTACAAAGTGAATGATCCATGTTTATGGTATCAGAGGCACTTCCTTTGTATGGAATGATAAAATGGATTGCCTTTTGCACAGTTAACAATTTTTGGGTTGAGGAACCTCCAAAGAAATCTGAAATACTGAAAATAACAAATGCAGGAAAAAGCTAATCAATGACTGAAGACAACAAAGAGTAATAAGCTGTATTGTACATTGTACCTGTTTTAAGAATCTGAAAAATCCAGACTGTCCTTTTCATTCTCTAGAATAATACCAACCATCTTAAAATTAACAATGTCACAGCCCTATTTTTTGTGATAAACTATTCCACTGCCCAAAAATATGAATTATCAAGATCCTGAGACACTGGTCTTTCCAGGAAACCAAACTACCCATCTTATCAGGAAACTGAAGAACTGATCTCCTAATGTGAGTGGAAAAGTAGCACCTGTTTGTAACTGTTTGAAGATGCTATGTATTTTCTACAATCATTCAATATCTTCTCTATCCCAGGAAAAGAAGTGCCCAAAGGGGCAACATGCGTACCCATAACTGCTTCAAAGGCCATTCATATAACCTGATAAACTTATTCAGTGAGAAATTGTACTTTTTTTGTGTAGCAATAGCACTTAGACTTATATTCTGCTTCACAGTTATTTAGATCACTCTCTCGGTGGTTTACAGTGACAGCATATTGCCCCCAACAATCTGAGTCCTCATTTTACCATCCTCGAAAGGATGGAAAGCTGAGTCAGCCTTGAGCTGATGAGACTTGAACTGTTGAACTACTGGAAGCCGGCAATTAGCAGAAGTAGTCTGTAGTAGTGCATTCTAAATACTGAACCACTATGATCCAGCTGTATTTATTTTAAAAAAGATATCAATCTTTCTCCAAAAATGTAACAACCCAAATCACCCTTAAAAACTTTCAATCAATTAATAATTAGAGGTGGATAAAGCATTTCTGTTTCTGAAAATAAGAATTCCAAAGGAATTCTGAATGTCTGACAGCTTCTCCTACTTCACAGGTTAGAGGTACAATGTGTATTTGCATATACTGTACATGCTAAATTTTCATGGATCAAAGCCGAGTAATGAATATGAGACATAATTCTGCAACATACATAACAGAGATAGAAATGGAAATTGAGAGTTGCCAAATAATATTATAATATAACTTAAATATATGTCTAAAAAACTTGCAACATGTTTTGCAAATAATGCAATATTTGTTAATAACATGATTATTTCTTTTTTCAAAAACATAGTTATGTTGGGTATTTTAATCAAATCTATATTTTTTTGCATTTCTTTTTCTCTGAACTGCTACATTTTTAATTTTCCCCAAAATCATTTATCTGGATTAGTATTGTCCAGACTGGAACTTTCAAGATGTATTAGATTATCTCAAGTGGCGGGATTTAAATAATTTAACAACCAGTTCACTCAGGGTGAGGTTGGCTGTTGAGAGAGGCATGGTCCCTCTCTCTCCTCCAGCTCCTCAACACATGCAGGATGAGACTCCTGCGATGGTCAACCTGATCCTAGGTGAACCAGTTGTTAAATTGCCCCCCGCCTCACTATCAAAGTGAATCCTGGGCACTGCACTGTGCTACAATGAAGAAACGATGGAAGGAGGAGAAGCAGGGAGAAGGAAGAGGGAAAGTGGCCTTTTCCTTCCCTCACGCATGCTTCTCCATTGCAGCACAGCGCAGCACTCAGGATCCACATTGATAGCAGGATGGGAGCGTAATTTAACAACCAGTTCACCTAAACCAGTGTGAACTGGCTGAATCCCACCACTGATTTCATCCCAGATTCCCCAGGCATCTTCACTAAAAACCCATAAAGTGTCACTTTCAGCTTTGAAAGGATTAAAGAGCTAATAACAAGGTAAAATTAAAACTTCTATTTTGCATTGTTCTGTTTTGTGTTCAGATGTAGTAATTGTTTCAAGATAATTGCAATAGCAGCTGTTATATATATATATATATATATATATATATATAATATTATATATTTATATATATATAATATATATATATATATATATATTTGTAGATTTTCATGGGTACAGGTATGTAGGTCGAGGTGTGTTCAGCCTGTCTTTTCCCATGTAAGATTAACGAGTATCTTGGCGACGTTTGGCGAGGTCCCACTCGCATCCTCAGAGCTGGTGCTTTCGGGCTTCATGCGCAGTGCAAGCAGTGTGTGATCGGAGCTTGCCGTCTCTCTATAAATACTGGTGGTCGGAGCTAGTGTGCTGGGCTGGTTGGCTGTGGTGAAGAAATCTTCTGACTGTGTTTTTGTGTTCTGCGATGCGTGCATTTATTCTTCCTGTTTGGGTTTGTCAATGTATGTGGCTGGGCAATTGTTTGCATGGTATTTCCCAATAAACTCCTTGGTTTTCTAGCTGTATTCTTGTCTTTTGGGTTTTCTACTGGATTCTTCCTCTTCTTCATCAGAAGAGAGAAAATATTTCCTCCTTCTTCCCAGTACCTTAAAGCAAACAGGACATGAATTAATTTCAAAGGAAGCAAATTAATATCCAACATCCTGAACATTCCGCAAGAGATTAATCCAGGGAAGCCATCGAGAATAGAGATACCCCCCATAACATGAATAGACAGGATTATATCTCCCGCGCTACCAGAACATCTGGAAGCTAGCCCTCACCAACAAACAAGTCCAGCCACGAAAACCAAACCACCAGACCCAAAACAACACAGGACACAACAAACCAGTCCCCCCTCATCAGACCCAGGCCAAGCCCATCCACAAGACGAAGGACAACCATCCATCCAGAAAACAGACCACAAGCTGCTTTGCCAGCTTGTCGCACCCCGAACGCCAAAACCAACAAGCGACAACATGCCAAGAACACAGACCGCAACCCAAACTCGAAAGCGCAGACTAAAACCCCAAATACTACATCACACCTCACCTGTCAGGATATCACATCAGGAAAACTCAGGAAATTTACACACAACAGAACTCAAGAAGTGCAACACAGCAAATGACGCACAGGATATCACAGACAAGACCAGGATACGCTAACAGCAAATCAATCTCAACAAGGTCATCACAAACCATTCCACCAAGCCCTTACTACCAGGAGGCTAAAGGAAAAAGAGATCAAACACAAACGACCCAGGAGATTACAACAAAAGAACTCGCAAGCCCATCACAGCTGTTATAGATCGTTCAACCGATTACCAACTGTTTAAAACACGAGAGGCTAATGGAAAAAGATCACTGCAAAACAACACCAGGTGCACTAAAGCCTGCAATACAGGAACACAATGTTGCCAAGCCAAATCAGACAAAAACAGCCACAAAACAGACAGAAAGATATTAGAACACCAACTAAGCAGAACTGGACAGCAAACTCAAGACGCAATAAACGCCGACCAAGACTCCCAACCAATCAAGAATGAAGAAAAAACCTTCTGGCAAAGCAGTAGGCTAGCCCAAATTTAAAACAGAATAGCTTGTGGAAGTCTGGACTCACAGACGAACAAAAGACAAAAGCCTGATGATGGCAGATGTAGATTCTGATGAATGTTGCTACAACTTTACCAACTATAAATAATATAATAAATTGGGAAAAATACGCCGAACAAAGCTGAATACATACATGTAAGTACTATATATATGGATCTCTGTTTGTGCCGCAGGTGTTTGCCTGGCCTGTGGTGTGGAGATCTTTCCTATTTGACCGAGTGCAGGCTTCCAAATGATTGACAGTCTGCTGGAATCATGCTCTTCTATCATGCTGTCAGGTCTTTTTTCAATCTCTATGGCTTCTCTGATGATTCTGTGGTGGGGTTTTCTAATAGGTGGCCAGGGTTTTTAAGTGCCATTGAAGTTGATGTTGTGACCTGTGTTTTCATGTGTTGGATCTAGTGAGGAGGTGTGCTCTAGCAGTTTTTACTGCATTTTTTTGTGTTCATCTTAGCGGGTTTACTTATTTCTTCTATTGTGCTGTCCCAATGTATGGTGGCCGGCATGATGACAGGGAACTTCGTATATGCACGTTGGTTTTTTCCAGGTCAATTTGTATTGGGTTCCTAGGGTTATGGCTGCTATTTTTTTTGTCTGTTTTTGAAGGCAAGTCTTGATGTGATGCTGGTGTAGTATCTTACTGATTTTATCTGTAGTAGCCTGCTTATGTAGGGCAAGACAGCTTTGTTCCATAGGTCTGTTGGTCTTCTAAGGTCTCTGTTATGTCTTGGTGTGTTTTTGTGGATCAAGCTGGTGATTTTGTTTTGTGGAAGCCATTGGCTGTCAATTTTACTTCAGTCAGGGTGCATAGTTCAGTCTTTATATGTGTTCCTTAATCTGCCAGGGCGTTTGGTTTCTGGTATTTAGTGTTTTCGCCACGGAATTTAATCTGTGCTGGGTGTGGTGGGATTGGGCGTTGAGGTAGCGTTGGTGTGTGTTTTTCTTTTGGTATTGTGTGTCCGTCAGTGTGCATATCTGTTTTCTTTTTTAGATTAGTACATCTAGGAATGGTAGTTGTTTGTTTTTTCGCGTTTTCCATGGGTAACTTGTTTTTGGGGTGTTGTTGTTAGGTGTGTATCGGAAATTGTTTAGGTTTTCTTTTCCAATAGGGGCCAAATCACAAAAATGTGTCATCAGGATGTATCGCTTAGCCATAGTTTGGGTTGTGGGTGGCATTAGCCAGGGCTCTGGATTGCAAATCTCTTCCAATGAACAGGTTTGCAATGACGGGTGACAGTGGTGATAACCCATAGGAGGCTCCTTAAATTTGCTTGTATCTTTGTCGCTTTGGGTATATGAAATTATTGTGTTGGTTAGGCAGTGTTCTGTTTAGTTGCCATGAGGTGTTTTAGTAGCTGGTTGTATTTATTTTTGATGATTTTCAAGAGTTTCTTTTATTGGGACCTTGAGTGAATAGTGAAACACGTCAAAACTTACAAGCAGATTCTTCTTGTTCTACGTGTAGATCTTTGATCATCTTCTAGGCCAGTGGTAATGAGTTTTGTAAGCATATGAAAGCTGCGGTTTCAAGCATGGGGCTGTAGTTGTTTTTGCTAAGTATTTAGCTAGGTTTTGGTAATGGGTCTCGCTATGGAGCTGACTATGGGTTTTTTTCTTCATCCCTGATTGTTGGGAGCCTTGGTCTGTGTTTATTGGTTTGGAGTTTGCTGTGTTCTTGCTTGATTGGTGTTTCTAATGATCTTCTGGTATTTTTTTGTGTGCTTTTTTTTGTCTTGATTGGCTGGCACATTGTGTTCTTTATTGGAGGGCTTTTAGTGTATGCTGCTCCAAGTAAATGGACGGCTATCATTTGCTAGGAAGCTAGGTGTTCAGCACATTCAAGATTTACTACTATTGGCCTTGCATCTTTCGGTGTCATAAGAAAATGGGGGGGAGGAGGGGAAAAAATGAGTCTGAAGTGAGCTGCGAGGTGTTACATTTTTTTTGTTGTGTAAATGGAGGGGGAGCAATACATCAGAGTTACGGTTTCTATTTCTCGTTTAGCTTGTCTTTTCTCTGAGCACTGCAATCTGTTATCAAAGTATGCCAGGTCCAGTGGACAGAGGCCTCATCATCACCTGAAGATGCCCAATGTAATATTCACAATTTCTAATTGGGAAGTTTCATCTGAACTATTGGGGTGGGAACACTTCCATCACTTTGTGTAATGTGATTGCCGCGCCTATTATCTGCAGAGTCAAGAATTCTTTGGTTGCCTACCACTTCACTTTCAGTAAAAGATAACTTTTTCTAACTTAAAGAGTCTTAAGTATTTTTTCTTGGATTTGAATGGAGGCACCGCTGACATTATTCTGAATCTTCGGTCTACAGCCGCACCTGGAGAAAACACATCCAATTTTCTTCGCAAGGGGGCCTGAACATCATGTAATCTTCAAAGCTAGTGACCAGAAAGATTGGGAGCCCTTGGAGGGGCAAAATTCCTTTGTGGTAGCAGGAAGCCAATCATTAGCAGAGCTCCAATTTTGGAAGAGGATCCAGCTGTGAAGCCTAGATGGTCGTGGGGTTGGCTGGAAAGATCCAGAGAAAAAACACCACCACCCACGCCAACCCGGGATCAAACCACCACCCACGCAGCGTGGAAAAGAGGAGCCATGGCAAGAGAGGGAAGAGAGAGAAACTCTCACTGGATCAAGCACAGGATACTCCTTAATGAAGCCTTTGAACACTCAAGCTGCACAAGGTAATGAAGGGAAGGGGGAGTAGCGCCGCAGCTAGAAGAAGCAGAGGCAGCCCTCTCCATAAATCACCCCGACCCAGCAGCAGCCCCGGGGCCCCTCAGTGGAAGGTGGTAATTCAATAGAGACGTAGAGGCTCCTAGGCTGCCTCCATTAGAAAGTAAACATACAGGGGAAATCCAAAACCTTGGGATTTTTCCTTGCGGCCAAGTTTTGGAGGTATATGGATAGAATACAGGGAGGAAATTTTCCTCAGAAGCAGCCAAAGTGAGATGTCTTTCCACAGGGCTCTGGAGGGAACAGCTGCAGAGTGGATGGTGACATGCTAATGATAATGCCCCGCAGTTGATGAATTAAACCTGTTCATGACTGCACTGCAGAGCCAGATTTGAGGACGCCTTGGCAGAGCGCAAGGTCCGGATCGGATGAAGACCATAAAAAGGGGCGGAGGTCAGTTGGCTGACTACACCCAAGAATTTAGAACAGTTAGCAAGGTCATATCCGAGGCTGGTGCCCATGGAAGCTCTGATAGAAATCATTGAAAGATGGAATAAAACAAAGATGCGTACGCAAGATGCATTGCTAGGAAGAGACGCCAAATGACTTGCAGATGTGGTACTTGCTGGCAGAAGAAGTTGAAATTGATTTAACCGAAGCCAGACCGCGGGGAGGTTTCTGGGTGGAGCAAGCACCTTCCCCTCGTCCTCAAGAGGTCCCCAAACGCTCAGAGGGAGGAGTGGTGGCAAGACTAACCCTCGCCTGTTTTAGATGGGCGGGAAGGAAGGTCACCGGGCTGTGACTGCAACGTCAAGCTGTGAACCAAAGGGGGCACCAAAAGGAAGGGAAGAAACCCTGAAAAATCCCCAGCGGAAGCCTCGCGAAGCGGCACTAAAGTCGAAAGATGGCAAGGCTGCCCTCCCGCGGGAGAGGAAGTCAGAAACCCGATTAACCCCGAGGAGGGCGATTTCAAACTCGGAAGACGACTTCCTGGTAAGTCAAGCGAGGCCGGCTATGACCATTCCCCCCGGTGAAGTTGAAGGGTACCCAAATTCAGGGGTCCAAAGGGGAAATGCTAGCCCTATTAGACCTCTGGTGCACAAGGTGTAAATATGAACATGGAAGTAGTGGACAAAATGGGATAAAACTAAACACTTTAAAGATGCGCCACTTCCTTTTGCCAATTAGATGGATGCAGTGGGCTGGGGGTTGCCCTCGCACGTTTTATCACGGAAACATATAGGAAAGTGGATACATGGGAGAGGCATGATGAGACTGCGCTTTATTTGTGTCCCTGAGATGGAGCAATCATTAATACTGGGACTTGCCCTGGGCTCCGGAAATGGAACCCTCCAGGTTAACTGAAAAGGGGGCTGTCTGCGCATACGGCACCAAGTAGGACCAAGCAACGACGCGAAAAAGAGGGGAGATCTCAGCCAAAGCTTCAGAATTCTGATTGAAATAGCTTCCACAGGTACCGAACCCCAGGGTGAAAGGGGAGGAGAAAATTCAAAAAGAGTATTGGGATTTAAAGGCAAGTGTTCAGTGAGAAGGCCTCAGATGAGCGCTCCCGCCTCACCGGTCACAGACTGTGCTATTGAAATTTTGCTGAGGTGAAAGCCTCCCAAAACCACAGTTGTACTCCTTGACACCATGGGAATTTAGAGGAGCTAAAGATTGTTTATAAGATAAAAATCTGGAACGTGGTTTCAATCCTACCTGTTAGGTGACCCCGGGTAGCAAGCCCAGTGTTGTTCCGTGAAAAGAAAGATGGCTCCAAATCTTGGTGTGACTACAGAAATTTGAAATGCCATTTCCATGGAAAACGTGTACCTCCCTTTTGATGAAGGACGTGTTGGCCCATTTAGAGAAGGGTAAAGATTCACAAGTGGATTTGAGAGAAGCATACTAACCTGAATTCTAATTAAAGAAGGGATGAGTGGAAGACGCTTTTAAACTGCCCGGATGGGGTTGTTTCCCAATTCAACGTTGTCTTCCTTTTGGTTTAACAAGGGGCCCCAGCCAGTATTCATGGAGATGATCATCAGGTGTTACATGAAATTTATAACAGGGGGTTCTGGTTTATCTTGATGACTTCTTTATCTACATGGAAACTCTGGATGACCTGTGAAATACTGGTGCGGTCGATTCTTCAGCACTGTTGTGCCCTAAGTGTATGCTAAACTATCCAAGTGTGAATTCCATCAGAGAAAATTGACTATTTGGGATATGCATTTCATCTGAGGGCATAGAAATGGATCCGGAGAAGTGCGTGACATATTGGAATGGGCTCCACAACATACCAGGAAAACCAACCTTAAAAGGGCTTCTTGGGATTTGGCAAACTTTTAACCGTCAATTTTATCGCTGGACTTTTGCTAAGATTGCCCATCACAATCTGCTTAAAAACAAAAGGGGGAAGTGAAGCCAAGGCTGAGCAAGCACCGTTGGAGTGGTTCATGGAGTGCACAGCAGCTTTTGAAAAGCTAAAACAACTGTTTTGCTGCAGAACCAGTGCAAAGCAACCGGATATGGAGGCTTCTTTCGTGATCCGCAAGCCGATGCGAGTGATGTGGCCATTGGAGTGGTGTTACTTTTCAAATGCAAGAGAAAGGGACCTTACAGCTGTGCGTATACCTCCCGTAAACTGTTGAAACCGAGAGAAGGTGGAGCCGTCTTGGGAAAAAGAAGCTTTTTGGCAGTTTGTTGGGCCTTAACTGACCTGGAGAACATTTTCCTGGAAGGAGCAAAAACATGCCATTTGGAGGTTATGGAAAAACATCCATTTGAGGTATGGACTGATCATAAAAATTTGGAAGCCTTAAACAAACGACATTTACATGCCATTCAACTGTAACATGTTTAAATTATTTTAAGCTATGTATTTATATAAAGTTAATTGTTTGGTCATAGCAATTCACAAGTGCTCCAAAATTCACTATTTTATTGTTATTATTGCACTGTTAACATTTCATGACATGTTTATTACTTCTGCAGTTTCAAATTTCTTTTTAACCAGAAATAATTTGAGAGAATAATGCAAGAACTGATTACAGTTTGTGGCTTAGTATTGTATCAAGTTCAGGGAAGAAGGAAGAAATTTCATTAAGAATCTAAGTTTTCCTCTGGCAAGTGTCAATCATCATACATGTAGGTTATCTTGGAAAAGTATTAAAGAATTATTGAGTTGGATTGCTATAATAAAAAGTGGAAGATTCAACACATCTCCCACTTTTGTGATAAATAAAGAAAAACATCGTGTGAGAAAAGAAAATATGGGGGCTGAACAAATATTTTATCATGGTTGGTTGCGAGTTATGGCCCCTAAGCTCAATAATTTATTACAATAGCTTTCTTTCTTATAACTACAGTTTCAGAAACTACAATTACAAAAATAAGCCAGTTTCTTCTCTAACAAGGATTTAGTTTTTTTGTCTTTCTAGACTACATAGCTGTTTCTTTGGTTGCAGTTAATTCTGATACACAGTATGGTCAGCTCAAAGAAGCCAAAGTTCATGAAGGTGCCTTACAATTTTTTCCTTGTCTCAAACTATACACAGGATTCTATTCATGAGAAAGATAAACTTAATGATTTAAATTTACCATGAGATTTTTCTCTCCAAATCTGTAGCTTTTTATAGTAAAAAAAAAAGAGATGTAAATGCATTTAAGCTCATGTTCCAGCTCACTGAGCTCTGACTTAGCAATTATGACAGCTCTGAAACAGGTCCATCAGATTAGTGAACATGTATTCATGATTACATGTCTTTACCAAGTTATAGGTATGCACATGTATAATTAACTAACCAGATATTCTGTAACTGTTATTTGGGAAATCGATGTATACATCAAGAATCAAGAGTAAGCCTGACTGATGGCTAACTTGTGCATTATTCAAAGTGGCTTTTGAATGGACTATTACTAAATCTATTTGCTGGTTGTATGTACTTTATGAGTTTTCTGAGCTAAAACTTGTATAGCAGGCAGAGATAAAATGAAAAATAGACAGAAGAGTATGAAGAAAAGAATACTAAAAAGGATACTAAACCATGGAATAGGTGCTACAGCAGAAAAGCACATTTTTTGTGTTTCATAAGGTGGAATTGTACTAGAACATGGCAGCTGTTCTCAGATTTTATGGGATGGGCAGAAAAAAATTGAGGAAATATAACTATAATATATACAACCTCTATTCCATGAATAGCTTTATAGCTGACACTTTGAATTGGACTTGGAAGCCTACTGAACAGTGAAGCTTTCAGAATACTGTAGTCGTATTTGACCAAGAAATCATAATAGCTTTACTTCTGCAATACTAAGATGCTCATTGTTGATCCAAGGCATTACATATCATGTAGTTGGTATTTATAATTAATTATGTAGTTGGTTTTTACGATTAACTCTGTTTTTAAGCAACACAGGGTAAGTCATCTCCTGTAATTCAAATATTTTGGTGGAATTACAGTACTTTCAAAAAATTATTGCAATGGCATTTTTTCAGCACAAGGCCAAAATTAAAATAAATCCAATGTCATTGTTAAAATTTTATTTTTGTGTCTGTATATCTGTGTTCTTTAGAAGACAATCAATTGTGGAAAGTTAATAGTTGTTAAACAACCATTTAGTTTGCTTGAGTGACTTAATAGATGTTTACTGAAGAAAAAATAAATTAGCTACTCATCTTTCTACTTGTGTGTCTCTGATAATGTCGTTCTAGAAATGGAAAAGACTAATGTTTTACAAAATTATTAGGTGATTTCATTGTTCTACATCAGTGAATCTTTATAGCTATGCACGTGTGTGTGTGTGTGTGTGTGTGTGTGTGTGTGTGTGTATCCACACACATATACATAAAAATGAAAAAAAAATGAAATTAACAGATTAACAGAATTGGAAGGTCATCTAGTCTGACCCCCCCAAGCCAGAGACCCTACACCATTTCTGACATATGACAGCCCAGTCTCTTCTTGAAAGCCTCCAGTGATGAAGTTCCCACAACTTCCGAAGGCAAGCTGTTCCATTGGTTGTCAGAAAATTTCTCCTTAGTTCTAGGTTGAATCTCTCCTTGATCAGTTTCCATATATTATAACTTGTGTGGCCTTCAGGTGCTTTAGAAAACAGGTTGATGCCTTCCTCTTTGTGACAGCCCCTGAAATATTGGAACACTGCCATCATGTCTCCCCTGATCCTTCTCTTCACTAGATAGTCATGCCTAGTTCCTGTAACTGTTCTTCATATGTTTTAGTCTCCAGTCCCCTAATCATCTTTGTTGTTCTTCTCTGCACTCTTCTAGAGTCTCAACATTTTTATAGTGTGGTGATCAAACTGGATGCAGTACTCTAGGTGTGGTCTTACTAAGACTTTATAGAGTAGTATCAGTACCTACCCTCAAAACAACAAAACAGAGCACTGCACACCAGAACAACTAGACGCAAGAACAGTTTGCCCCTGAACACCATCATTCTGCTAAACAAATAATTCCTTCAACACTGTCCAATTATTTCCTATGTCTGCATTACTATCACTGTTAACCTTCTCATCACTCCTATCCACCCTATTTGCAGATCATGCCCTTCCAATGTTAATAGTCTTTTGTTATTCAAGGGAATCCATTCTTTTATCCATACCAGTGCTGCTGCATGGTAGTAGGATTCCCAGTCAGGTCATCCGTAGCCACCTCTATTTCTGTTAACCTGCAATAGGTTTAGCCTTATTCTCAGTTTTTTTCTAGCCCATATAAATTTTGTTGTTATCCTATTTAATTCCCCAAATTTTTTTTATTAAGTTTTATAGGAATCATTTGGAATAAATACAACCATCTTGGTAATAAATTCATTTTTATTGCAGCAATTTTTCTTACTCATGATAGTTGTACTTTTTCCCACATTTCCAAATATTTCTTTGTCTGATTTATTGATTTATTATAATTATATTCTTCAATCAACGAGCACCACACTGTTAGCCAAATTCCTAAATATTTAATTTTATTTGTAATTTGCAGTTCCATTTTCTTTTTTAATTCCTTTTTTTCTGGCAATCTGCAAGGTTCTTAGCTAATACCTTAGTTTTATTTTTGTTAATTTTGAGATCCTCCACCTTGCCAAATTTCTCTATTTCTTCTAATAGTACTACACCTGACTCAATCAGATTTTCTACAAAGAACACCAGATTGTCTGTGAAAGCTGATATTTTAAATTCTTCCTTTTTTATCTTAATTCCTGTGATTTCTTTATTATTCCTAATATGAACTAATAAATTTTCTATACCAAGCATAAAAATCAGAAGTGACAATGGACTTGTCTCACTCCTTTAGTTAAGCTCCTGTCACACAGCACCAACGGATGGAAAGAGGATTAAAATGGAGAGAAACACTTGCCATCCGTTGGTTAACGCGATGCATCCATTCTGTAACTCTGGCTATCCATGCCAGCATCTCGTCTAACTGACATTTCATTCGCGCCTCAAAAAGTTTTGAGCTTGCACAAAACTTTATTGAGTGGAAAATGTAATCCAACGCATCATGGGATCTACGATGCCGCGCTACGGCATAACGGGGAACATCCGTTATAGCTCCCCGTGCATCCTGATTACTTGTCTGCTGTTACTCTCGCCTTAAGGACATGGGTCCGCTTCTAGGTCATTGGCTGCGCAACTGACAAATCCGAATCCAGCCGGAAACGGAACGACTGGAGGAAGCCAAAAGTGGTACGCAGAAGTCGGACAGTCGCAGGGGCGTCAATTATGCAATGGACGTAGAAATGGATGAAAGCGGATGCAGCTCACATACAAAGCATTGAAAACAGGAAAAAAACGTTCGCATAGGGGACGGCAACGTCGATATTTAGGATGTCTGGAGGATGCTAGGAGGAATGCAAAAGGACACTCTGTTAGCGGAAAAACCTTATTTTCCCATAAAAAAAGGTGGAGGAAATCACCTGGATCGTCACCTTCCAGATCCAGCCAGCCTGCGGTGCAGACGCCTTCAGGGCCTTCATGCTGGCTCTTGCTTAGCTTTGTGCCACAGCATGCCAGGTGCCATCTCCACCATGGATCATCACACATTCCTTTTGGTAGCCGCTCATCTGTTCTACCAACAGGTGCAAAAGCGCATCTACTAGGCGCTTTTCAGCGTTGTTCTAGCGCGAAGAAAGGAGGCATCCCAAGAAAGTGTCTGGGTCCGAAGATGGATGCACTGAGAAGAGCCGAGAATGCACTGTATAACAGAGCTGATGGTGGAGCTGAGGAACGAAGACACTGCGTTGCATTCCAGAACTTCATGTAGGATGCCGCTCGCAGCAGCCAATGTTTTGAGACAAAGTTGTGGAGCAGCTGAGACCCAGGTTGAACCAAGGCAAACACCAACTTCCCGGCACCAAGCCGGACCTGGACTGAAGGTGGCACTGACTCTGCTCCACTGGCGCTCACGGGGACCGATGTAACGAGGAGCATGCAGTAATCGCCTGGAGGGTGCCACACAAGCACCATCAGGCATTGTGGTCAGAGAGAGTGGTGCAGGCCATCATCGAAGAATACGTGGAGGAGCTCGACTCCAGTGCCCCTCCACTTTGAGAAAAGCTGGAAGAAAGTTTGCAGAGCAGTGGTAATCAGAAGTGGAACTTCCCCACATCATTGGAGCCATAGATGGGAAAGCAACGAGGATGGCCTGCAAAGCTCCCAACCAAATCAGAGGATCCACTTATGCACAACTACAAGGGCTTCTTCAGCATCGCATCCTACTTGCGTGCGTGGTGCGAGTGTGCTTGATCTACAAGGTTCAGTGTACATTCGATGCTTGCAGGCGAATGGGTCGAGTCTTCAGATGGGCCCAGGTATAGCAATGCCAGTCACCTGCCAAGGAGGGGCCTGGAACGCAAACGCTTCATCATGGCTTCCCAGATCCACAAGACCGCCCTGGCCCAAACGAACACCCGAAGATGGTCCACTACTTCATCCGTGGGGGATGACACTTCTCCCTCTACAACCTACCTCATGAAGCTTATACTTCCAGGATGCCGCTCACCCGTGAAGAGAGGATCTTCAAACAAACAGGCTGTCCAGGGAAAGCGGGTGGTTGGAGAAATTCGCCTTTGGCATCGCTGGCCACAGGTTCTCAGGTACTTCTCCCCACCCATGCAGCATGCGCCCAGAAGAGCTGTGAGGAACATCATGGAAGCTTGCTGCATCCTGCACAATCTCATGCACACCACTACCAAGTGTACCTCCAACAAGGCAATGGGGAACATGGAGCCTGGTGAATGGAGGCATAGGGCGAAACCTGATAGACACTGTGGAACTGTGCAAGGCCCAAACAGAGCTTCACGTGAAGGGAAGAATGCAGTGCAACCTCGCTGAAACACTGGTGCAACTCCCCAGCTGGAGAAGTGGAGTGGCAAGAAGGATGGTAGATGCTTAATAGATGCTTCCTGAGCCTGTCTCATCACACTGATGAGATTGTGCATGTATGTTGAGTGCCCTACGAATGAAACAGGGCATCTAATATAAAGAGTTGTGTTTATGTTGAAATGTGAATTGATGTAATGAATGAAAATTGTTATTAGAATCATAAAGGGCCATAAGGTGTAACACCTGGGAGAGTGGAACCAGTACGTCACTATGCCTTGCACTGGAGGTTTATCATCCCACAGCTATTACCGCCATGTCACAGGGATCCCGCTGCATCACACGTGCTTATCTAACACATTCGCACAGCTATCTTACCGCAGTGCCAACAGGTTTAATCGCTGCCTCTCCCATCCTGCGGTATCGTTAACTCAATCCCATAGTTAATTATCCATGCACAGGTATCACCTGCCATCCACTGCCTATCCTTACCCATCCGCCACAAGTAATGACAAAAGGCCTTTTAAACGTTGCGAGGCATTTTCTAAAACTTTTCCACCAAGACTTTATGAGCTAAAGACTGAGCCAACGTTGTGTGAAGCAAAGATAACTAATTAGATTACAACGGTGTAAATAGGCAAGAAATGACCCAGTAAGTTTTCCCAATGCGAAAGATAAAGTCAACAGATAGCAACCCGTCCTGCTGGCACTCTTCTCAGTCACTCTGAGGCGTGCCCGATAGTGCTCAGGGGTTGAAAGGGGTTGCCAGTGGTGGCTGTGGAGGTGCTGCTGGCTGGAGTGATGGTTCCCTGAGGCGGCATTGGGGTGCCTGGACCCGAGAGGAGACGGAACAGGGGATGGTGTGTGGAAGGAAGGTCTCAGGAAGCTGGCGTCAGTCCGCGTGATGTTGAGCGCTCTTCCTCCATGGGACATGCCGTGTATCGCAAGGACCGATGACAGATGTTCTTGAGGCCGGGCTTTGGCTGTTGGGGGTGGAGGAAGGAGGAGTGTAAAAGTGGGGCTGTGCTGGTCTGCAGCTGAGCGAGGTGAGGCGTGGCTGTGGCAATCTTTTGTGGGCATCAGTGTGCATCGTAAGTGTGGCATCGGTGGCGTGGGTGGCAGTCGAGGGCATCGAGGTGCGGCATTGGTGTCATTCGCGGTGGGCGTTGCGAGTGAGAACCTGGTTGGCTGAGAATTGGGAAAGGGGCTTGCCTGTCGCTGCCTCTGGAAAGTTGCCTGGGTAGCGTGGTGAGGCCTTGTAAGGTGAGTGGCCTGTGAAGGCCGGTGTTGGAAGGGCTGTGGACATGATCGAACCTGGGGTGGAGGGAGCAGACCTGGACTGGGTCGTGAGGCAGGTTTCATCTGGGCCTCTTGGAGGGTTGTTCTAGCTGAAGAACTGGTGATGCCGCTGTCCTAATTTCCCGGCTGGTACTGTGATTCGGGGACATTGGGTCTGAACGTAGGTTGGAGGATAAGGGCTTGCGGGTTTGAGGATGATATGTCGGTAAAGGCTGAGAGAGGAGATCTATGCTGCTTTTGTTGGTGTTCCCTGATCTCCCGAGGAGGACAGTGTGGCTTGGGCTGCCCCTGCTGGTCTGGCTCTCTGCTGCCTTTCTGTGGGAGGGTGGAGGCTGGGGGTGGGATTGTGGGGTTTGGTCTCGGCTGGGGCTAGTGGCCCTCTCGCTTGCTCCCAACGTCGGTGTCAAGGGGGTTCCTCCACAGGCGCTCCGGTCAGGCACGGGGAGTGCAGCTGTTGGGAGGGTCGGCTTCTTGGGATGTGCTCCCACAGATTAGCCTGCCTGGGACGACAGTGAGCTGACTCTTGGCCAGAAGAGGACTGGTCTCTCTATGGGCTGCCTGACGAGAGCAGGTTGTCAGGGGCTGCTCCTTCCTCGGTGGCAGGATTCTCAGCACGTCTACCATATGAAGCTGCACTTGGCGCGATCACATAGGTGCTCGCCTATGTCGCGGTCGGAGGGTTGAGCTTGGGACGCATGTCCTGGCCAGAGATTTATTTGAGGTCAGCTTTCCGCAGTACCAGCTGTGCATGGTGCTTCACCTACCGACCGGAGGGAGGACCTCCGAAGGGTGTAGCCCAGGCTCTCGCGCCTTCCTCTCTCCAAGCTCACCTGCTTCCGTCTTGGTGTTCTCGATAGAGCCTGTGTCCGCTTCCGGCTCCGCGATAGGTACTGCGTTTTGCTCGCTCAGCCATTTGAGCACCTCAATACCTCGATGTTCCTCTCAAAATGGAGTATTGACCAGTCCTTCTCTCCGTTCTCAGCTTATGCTCTTTTCTCCTCTGGCAGAGCCCATCTTGGCCCTACACTCAGAGGCTTTGAGGTTGTACGGGCCTGGCTCCACCAACACCACCAGCAGCAGCAGCAGCAACAACAAACAGTAGCAAGCAAAAGCAGTCACCAAGCAGGGACCAGGATCAATAACATCATGCAGGAGTAAGGAGCACGAGCAGCACCACAGGACCAGTCAGCACCAGCAGCACCAGCATGGACCGTGGAGCAGCACCAGGTCAGAGGGTAAAAGACCCTCAGGCAGAAAGTCACCAGACACCAGAGGCAGGGCCACCAGAGTAAGCACCAGCAGAAGCACCAGCACCGAGGAGCAGCGCCCAGCAGGTAAGCACCAGCAGAAGCACCAGCACCAGGAGCAATGCACCCAGCAGGAAGCCCAGGCGACAACCAGGCAGCAGAGCTGCCAGCAGAAAGCCCATAAGCAAGAGTCAGCCTGAGCAGCAGAAGCCCCAGCAGAAGCAGAGGTAGGGCCAGGGGTGGCTATGGATGGCGCCTGTCCTTCTTTCCAGAGGCTGTCAGGCAGGATGGCACAGGCTTCTTCTTCCTTCATTGGTCTCACGGCGGGGGGTTGTTGGCTGAGAGTGTGTCTGGCAGCAGGTTCCTTTCCTTGAACTAGAAGATGGTACTGCTTGCATAGCTCGTTCCTTGATATATCCAATTGAGGCGCTTGACACATGACCAACCTACCCGCACATGTGAGTATGACTGTTGCATCAGCATAGGCTAGACTAGGCTACATCGACTAGTCATCCGCTAGGTCTATGCCGATGATGCAATCCCTTCCATCCGCATAGGCACATCTGCTCTGCATTCGTTCTCTATACCGTTTGCGCGTCCGCTTTTCCTGTGCTCCCACCGGACAGCCCTGCGCGAATGTGCCATACCGCTTCCATCCGCTTCTCCAATCCGCTAGGCCTTCCGTGGAGCATCCGCGTTTAGGCATCCTCAGCTACATCCTCTCCACCCGTCTCGTTCCCTTTCGTTGTTGTTCCGCTCTGCTTATTGCAAATTTGGGGCACTTTTGAGAGCAGAAGATATAAAGCGGAATAGAAATTATCATAGTTCCGCTGTGTCCTTTTTACATACGCTTTTGCATCTGTCGGCCTATGTGGTACAGGCCCTTTTATAGTCAAAAGTAAAGTAAAGTCACCATTGAGGTATAGATCTATTCGGCTTTCGGCTGGAATAGAACTGCTGCTATCGAATCGTTTTAAAATTTGGTCGAATTTCATTCCTTTTTGCAGTTTTTAAAAAAAACCAGTTTAGCGTTATCAAAGATCTTTATGGCGTCTAAGAAAAATCAAGCACTTGCTTTGTTCTTACAAGGTGTGCTTCAATAATATTTCCAACTACGTTAGTTATTCGTAGTTTTTTCTGATTAGCCTTTTGTAAAACCCCATTTTGGTCGGTGTGGATTAATCCATTTAAATTTCATTCTGTGCCATTATTGTATAAAATTTTTATGGTCAAGCCATCTAGCAATGAGAATTGCCTGTAATTTGGGATTTGTTTATGAACGATATCCTTCTTTCGGTAATTAACGGTGATGTACCCATCTGCCATGGAATTTGCTAGCTTTTGCTCTTTCAACAACTCATTCATGCTACACTCGTCCTAATAATTCCAGAGAGATTCCATTGGTTCTTCAAACTATAGTTTATAGAACTCTCTCTGGAATCTATCTGCGCCCAGGGTTTTATTGCAGTTTCTGTTTATATATTGCTTTTTTCAGACTCCTGCTGTGTATTGACCTTTGTCTTCAACATTTTCTGTTCTATTCCCTCCGTAATTTGTGGTGGTAGCCCTTTTTCTTCAAGGTATTCCTCAATCTTTCCCCTCTCTATGTTATGTCCTGCCTATATAATATTTCAAGAATATTGCATCAATGATTATTCCCTCTTCTTTGTCTTCCATCTGATATATTTGAGGTTCCGTTATCTGTCCTGTTATTTGTTGGATTAACTTTAATTTTCCCTTTGCCTTTTTGTAATTTATACGGGATCAGCCATCTTTCTGGTTTATTTGCCAGTGTTCAAAATTTTGTGTCGTAAGCCACATTTTTTTTTTGCCACCCGAACCCTAACCCTTCCTATCTCACGTAGGTTAAATATGTTTAATTAATTCTCTTCCCTTTTAACTATATTATTTTGTGGTTGCTTCCTGTCAATACATTTTCCTACTATTCTTTAATTCATTCCTGTAACATTTTTATTTTTTCCATTTTTTCTTGTTCGCGTTCTGGCTATATCAGCTATGATTATCCTCAAAGATATGCCTTCGCGGGGTCCATATAGCTTTTGTTCATTGTTCAGTATATTAATTTTTGTTTTTGCTTGAGAAAGAATTGCATTTCTTTCATTGATCAGTTGTAGCATGAGCTTTTCTTTCAGAAACTGTACATCTAATGATCCATCTTAACAATATTTTTCTTTTTTTTGACCTTTCCAATTTATTTTAAGGGAATTATGATCTGCCCGTGCAGGAATTGTCATTATTTTTATAGTATATCCAATTTATTTCCATTTCTTTATTTCATCTAGATCAGTATCAGTCCTGGTATCATGATTTAAATGGGGTTTGATTGAGAATGTAATATTGTATAGTCTTTCTTTTCAGTTTAATTCTCCCCAACTTCTCTTAAATGTTAGTTCCATGGGCCATTTCAAAGAATGATATTTCAAGCAGTATTTTGCCTCTCTTCTTTTGATTTAATAATCTGATATTGCTGTCTGTTACAGGCTGGTCCCATTAATTAATTATTTGTTATTTTTCTTTATTTGTCAATCAGGCTTACAAGATAAATAGGTATTAGTGATACAATGCCTATTCATGAATACATGGAAATAGTGCTATCATTATCAAGAAAAAAATAAAAGAAACAATAGAACATGCGATTGGTAGGCGACGTTGGTGTGCTTAATGCAACCCCCTAGAAGACCTCTTAGGAAAGGGGTGGAGGTCCAATAAATAGGACAGTCTAAGGTTAAAGTTTTTGGGGTTTGAGGAAAGAAACCACAGAGTCAGGTAGGAAGTATTTGCCAGACATTGACTACTCTGTTGCTGAAAGCTCGTATTTCCTCCGCGATCAAGTTTGGTTTGGTTAAATCTTGAGTTTTGTGATCTTATTGTGGTGCTCTTGTGTGTATATGATGATCGTGAAGCTGAATATTCATTGACAGGTAAGGGTCATGTGCAAATGTATGATTCTTATATACCATACATTAGACCAAGAGACGGTGTATTCAAGGTTTTCTAGGTCTAGAAGTTTCAAGTCTGGTGGCATAAAGTATTCTACAATGAGAGTAGAGGAGTGGAGAACTCTTCTTGTGAAATAATTTTCTGACTTTCTCATTAGTGCTGATATCCCGAATGCGTAAATGGTGGATTTGCCTACATGCTGAATGAGCTTGTATTCGATATCTGGTCTAGCAACTATGTTTTTCTATGCTCTTGTTAGTTAGTGTGGTCGATCTTACACGAGAAAAAGCTACGGAGAATTGAGGTCTAGCGAACTCTTATATGCGTTTTTTGGCTATGTAGTTACCAGTGGTGCTTCTAGCATTAGAATCATTCGGATCAGTATTGGCAACGTCCCTTTACAGAGCTTGGATCATCCAACAAGGTCTCGGACTCATTCAGCCTTGTATTTTATTTTCTGATTTTTTTTTTTGCCAACTATGTCAAGAGAGGGCATTGTGATTTAGTTGATATTGAATTTGCCCATTTTGTTTGACCAATCTGAGACATAGTTGAGATCTTTTTGAAGGGTAGCCAGTATTGTTGTGTTGGTGTTGAGATGAGGCTTTCGCACATCGTGAATGAAGGCGAAAACACAGTGGCGTCTTAATATGATCACAGAGGTCCAGTTATGTCAGGAGTAGTGAAGAGAGTGTGGTCCTAAAACACTGCCTTGGGAGACACCACTATTGACAGGATTAACAGAAATGTTGACTAGGTACAGCTCCAATTTTGACGCATTTTGGTTGTCTGTTGACAGGAACTGCTCTCTATGCCAGCTAATGCAAGGTGTCCAGGAGATATCATGAGGTTTTAATTCTTAGGAGTACGTTTTCAGTGTACCACTTGAAATCAAAGGCTTGGGAAGAAGTCAATGTAGATTGCCGTCTGTTGCTTTGTCACTGATCGAGTGTGCGTAGTCCATATGTTTTTGCAGTGTAAGAGTTGCGTCACGATTGCAGATTTAGTGTTGTTTGCTGAAACGCCAAATTGTTTATTGGACGAATAGGTTGTTTTGTGCCTCTAAGTGGAGGATTAGATGGATTGGTTAATGATTGATTCCATGACTTTTACAGGTGACGCGAGCCAAAAGGAGTATTGGTCTGTGAAGTTTCGACTAGACTGGGGTCTCCCCTTTTTGGAATAATTGGGATAGACGCGTGGGCTTGTGAACCATGAGGTTAGAAGCAAGGGAGTCTGGTCCTTAAGATTTTTCAGAAGATTATCTTTAAGAGGTTTGGCATGGCAGTTGGATTAGCCTTTTTAAGAAGTAGGCATTATATTCTATCTGGTCACATGCAGATAGGGATGGTTTTAGATTGCGTAGTGCTTTTCAGACATGTCTATCCTGGTAAATCGGATATGTATTAGATCTTGTAGTTTTTCTGTGGTTCGGCTAGGAATACTAGATGATCCAATTGCTGTTTACACAATACTGAGCCAAAGAATGTGTTACAAGATGTTGGTTTTAATGTGTCATTGTCATGATCTTTACCATTAGGTCGCTTTTCAGGGGTGGGCATGGACCTTGAGTCTTTTAGTTTGGTTAATTACAAAATTGTGAAAAGCCACAGGTGAATTACGTGAGTAAGAAGATGTTTCCCTCATGTTTAATGGATAAATTGGTGCATGTCAGTCTCTATCGTGGTGGCATAAATTTCGTGTCGGCTTTTTGAAGTTAGCAACATGACCAGATTGTGTTTCAGCCAAGTGAGTCTCCTTTTTTGGATTTGAAGTTTTCCTTAATTAGTTTATGGGTAATTTTGGTTTTTTGTTGTTGTTTTGGGAGTTTGTTGGTTGGTACAATATAGTTCTCATGGACTCTTTTGACTTCTAGTGTAAAAATATGTTGTAATGGTCTTCAACAGTATTGCATCCAGTGAATAGAGATTGCCAATCAAGGGATGAGAGAGATCCTTGTCTATAAGCTCATAGTTGCCTTTTTTAAAGTTATAATTGGGGATTATGTCATTGTGATGATTTTTGGGTGGCCGTATGTTGAGACAAAAGCCAATCATATTGTGGTCACTGTTGGACAAGGGTTCTTTAATTTGTATTCCATAAATTAAATTCAAACTATTGCATAAGATGAGATCGAGGCAGTTGTTAAGTCTAGTGTTGTTGGTTACTAGTTGTTCCAGTCCCAGATTTGTATTATTACGAATTTTGCATTAAAGTCTCCTAAATATACAAATGTTTTCCTGTACTTTTTCTATTATCTTTTCATGTACCTTGCTGTAGAATTTCTTTGATTATCACTTTGGGCATATATTATTACTAATAGTATTTCTTTTTGTTGAATTGTAATCTCTATCATTAGTATTCTCCCACTGTTGTCAGAATAGCTATGTTTTGCGTTTATCTTTTCTTTGATGTATACTGCTATCCCTTTTTTTCCTGATCTGCCAGTGCATGTGCGCACAAAACATAGTAACCAAACCTGTTGTAAGACCGGTTGAATCCCACCCCTGGATTGCTTCACCTCTAGGCTTCTGCTTTCTGGTTATTCTTTACTCCCAAGTTCTTCTTCTATGATCATCAGTTGGTCATAGAAGTCCTGTGCTTTTCCTAGATTATCAATTCTTATTTTCTTCTCCTGCCAGGTTATCAGCATACTTTCCAGTATAAGCTATCTAAATGGTATACTATTTTTTATTACTTGTGTTGATCAGAAGCTGTAATCTCTCCTGTGTTCTCTCACATGTCTGGGTATCTGTTTCAATATCAAGACTTCTTTGCATTTGTATGATATAGATTCCTTCCTTGTAGCTTTGTAGATCTTATATCTTACTTGTTTCTTTGTAAATCTGATGTGGCACCAAATGTAATTTGTGTGTACCCTGTAGATCTCATCCATTTCATTTTGAACTTCACTTCCGCTAATAGTTCAGACATTATTGTTTTCAGGTCCTCTTCTTTATTTTCTGTAATATTTTGAAAACACAGGTCAAATGCCGAACGTTGTATCTCTAAATGAATAATAGATTCTTCTAAATCTTTATTTGTCATCAGTCTCTGGTCTACCTCTTCCAATTTCTTTTCTGCCTGTTCCATTCTGTTTTCCACCATTTTTATTTTATGTTGGTTTTTTTCTATTGCCTACTCTATTATCCAATTTGTGTATATCACCTTTTATTTCCCTCATCTCGTTCTTCATTTCTTCATGGTTTTTATTCATCGATTCTTGCATTTTTACTATGGTTTCCTGCATTATCTGCATATTAGAAGTGCTGCTCGGTTTTTCTGCACTAAGCATACTTTCTATAGATCTCTGGCCCAAGGGTGATGCTGATGTCAACGATGGGTTTCAGGGAGTCTTTTTTTCCAATTCTTAAACTAATTGTTATGGTTGTCATTTTTAATAGTTTATATATATTTCTCCATTCCACCATCCACTGTATATTATTGTTTGATTCAATATTTCACTTTGCTTTCTTTTTTTTAAAATAAACTTTATTGAATTTTTATTACATTAAAAACATAAAAAATATATCACTCAGTAACAGCTATTTGTGGTGCTTATCGTATAACAATCATTTGTGCAATATTTACAGGTATTAATTTGTGCATAATTATATTCTTATTCTATCTATATTCTATATTTAATAATTACCTATCCTTAATCTGTCTTCAATCTATCCAGCTATACCATTGTTCCCATACCTTATAAAATATTGAAGCTTCCTTATCTTTTAAACTCAGCGTTAATTTATCCATTTAAGCACAATTCATAACTTTTTGTATAACCAGTTCCTCTATGGGTGTATATCGCTGTTTCCAACACTGGGCAAAGGCGATCCTGGCAGCAGTCAATGTGTAATAATAAGTATTTTATGCTCTTTACATATTTTTTTTTGAAGATGCCCAATAGGAAGAGTTCTGGTTCTAGGTCTAATTGTTCATTGGTGATTTCCTGTAGCCATTTTTTTTTTTAATTTTGAGCCAATATTTTTGAGCCTCTGGGCAAGACCACCACATGATAACATGTTCCCTCTTTTTTTTTTTGCATTTCCAACATAAAGGACTCATTTTAGGGTACATTTTCACTAATCTCGAAGGGGATAAGTATCACCTATAGAACATTTTATATGCATTTTCTTTGTATGCTTCTGATTTTGTTAATTTGTGATTTCTATTCCATACAGTCTCCTAGTCTAATAACTTTATGTTATGACCAATATTTTGAGCCCATGTGATCATACATCCTTTCATTACTACTTCTACTTTCTAAATCTACTTCTAGGAGATACTTGTAAATTTTGGTAATATTTTTTTTATCTGGGCCCAATAGGATTTTGTCTAATTGTTGAGGTTTCAAGTATATTCCATACTCCTTTACGTCCTTTTTATATCAGCTTTGTATTTGAAGATAAGCCCACCAGTCTACTCTACTCGTAGGCCCTGTTCTTGGAGCTTTATACTTTAACATTTTGTTCAGGTCTAAATTATTTGGGTGGATCATTGCTTCCATTATAGAAAGCCAGATTGGGATTTTTATATATTTTTTCTTTTTAACTTTGATTCAGTTGTATATCAGCGAATCTCTAATCAGATGTCTGTGGAAATATTTTTGTTTGGTGAGTACTGTGTCCCAAAGAAAGTCATGCCATCCTCTGTGAAGATCATTGCCTTCTTCAGCTAATATTCTTTTGTTCTTTATTAATCCAATCTTTTAACCAAACTAATGTCGCTGTACTATAATATAATTCCCAATTTGGCAATCCAAAGCCTCCTCTGCTTTATCCAGGATCACTATCTTGATCTATTATGTTCGTTAAAGTGTCCTGCCTCCCCAGCTGTCTATTGTTCCCAGTCACTCTCCACTAATTCTCACCTCTGCTTTCTTGCTGCCTTCTCAGGTTACAATAGATCTCTCTTCTCCGATACAGCATGAACCTCCTTTCTTTTTAATCTTCTATAAAGCAAATTCTTTGCACTATCCTCTCCTTGTTCTTCATCACAGGCTGTCATTTGATCTTGCTTCCCCTTTTTGCTGGCTGTTAGGACTTTGGAGCTGCCATCCTGAGTATGCCAGCCTCTCGGTTGCTGGGCTCAATGGGGCTTCTGTCCATCATGCTGACAATTGCGTATCGCCAGATTGCTCCTTGAGTATCCCCATTCCAACACACTTTCCTTCAGGCTTTGTGTATCTCTTCGGGATTTCTCCAGCACCAGAAAAGAGGGGTAAAGAACAGAGCTAGCTCTTCAGCCACTCTGGGTGTCCCAACATCACTACCGGACTTTCACTTTGCTTTCTAATGTTATTATTACACTCAGTTTCAGTTGTTCAACCCTTTTTTCCACCTTACTTTATCAGTTCTGTTCTGTGCTTACTTTTTCCAATTACAAATTCTCTTACAAGTATTTTTTGTTGACAATTTTACTCTATAATTTCTTTCTTGAAACTAATTATGTTTTAATNGCTTACTTTTTCCAATTACAAATTCTCTTACAAGTATTTTTTGTTGACAATTTTACTCTATAATTTCTTTCTTGAAATAATTATGTTGTTTTAATAAATATTTCTTATAGTATCTTAGTATCTTATAGTATCTTATATTAATTTTGTCCAATTAATATAATCAAAATAAAAATAAGGTAAGAATTATACTCTCTATTTTATAGATTACTATAAATGATATATAATTCTGTTGAATCCAACTATTGTACTATAATATTAACAATCTACCTTGTTAATATACAATAACTTAAGATATCACTTAATACTTAATGATTTCTTATTCAATATCAATCCAGCACAAATGTTAATTTTATCCATGAATCAAAGCCTTGAAAGTATATTCTATTCCTATAATTTTTATACTATAATTATCCTTGTTAATCTATTAGCATTCAGAAAGAGGATAGAAAGAAAAAGAAAAAAAGAAATTTCTGTTAGGCTCACATTTATAATATAACCACAATATATAACCACGATATATTAAAGGCCCTGTCACACTGCCCAACGGATGCCAAAAGGACACAACGGAAGAGAAAAATGTTGCATCCATTATTTCCGCGCTCAAAAGGGGTGAAAATTTGCATAATTGAAGCGGATAAAATGGAAAGGAACGGACACAGGGAGGACGCAGAACGGATGCAAAGCGGATGCAAAACGGAAGCCCAGCGGATGGGAGCACATGGGAGCGGATGCAGGGCTTCGGGGGGGTCTCAGCAAAGCAGATGCAGAACGGAAAAAATGGACGCAGAACGGAAAAAATGGACGCAGAACGGATGCACAGCCAGATAAAACGGATGCACAGCGGAAGCCTAGCAGATGCACAGCGGAAGCAGAACGGATGCCTTGAGTTAATTGCGAATGCGGAGGGTATTCATTGCGCAAGCACCTCGGATATAAAGGGAAGCAGCTCGCATGTGGCCAGCACTTGGAGGAAAGACCTGCTGCTTCA